>SSNR01000069.1:836180-898316 GCA_006937965.1 Callopanchax toddi | reverse complement strand
AACAAGGAGGGCTTATTAACAGGGTTAGCTGAGTGAGTGCACGGTCATTGGAAATCTAGTTAATGCTGCATTACACTGCCTGTTAAAAGTTAATGAATACCTGGGTGTGTAGCTCATGTCCTCTAGAGAGAGAGCGGGGGGTGGGGGGATTGTCACCGAGGTGGTGCGCTTCCATCGGTCCGCGGCGCGCGCCCGGTGAGTGCTCCTCTACCGTGGAGCGCAGCGGGACTAGAGCTGCGCACATAACGCACTTGGGTTCGGACCTGATCCATCAAGCTGATCAATACATCAATTACATTTATTTTATTCCGCCTTTCTGACCAAAATGAACCACACTGAGTTTCCGGATTTGTTTGAAAACAGCTGATCTACGGGTTGCTGTGGTAACGAGGCAGCGTGGGGTGCGTGACAGCTGGAGAAGAGAGAGTGCAGACCCAGAAAACTACTTGATGTTTGTTTTTTTGTAACACGACAGCTGACAGTCAGTCATAAAACTCAGAGATTTGGAAAAACTGATTTTTTGTGTGAAAGACCATTACAATATTGTTAAAATGAATGAAAAGTAAATAATGTTGAAAATGTCATTATCATATTTTTTTATTAATAAGTGACAGATAAAAATGGATTATGACTGGATTTTTTTGTACCCTGTCAGTCAAATTATGAAAATGTCTAGCGAGACCTCTGATTCCAGTTAAAACAGTCAAATTGTGCATTATTTAAAGGTCCAACATCATGGTGGTACTTGAAGATCCTACATAGGTTTTAGGTGGTACTCGGGTAAAAAAGTTTGAGAACCACTGCTCTAGTTACGTTACTGAGATTCCAGCTGCTTCAATGTGAACAAGTTGGAGACTTTTTCTTCCACTTCCTGAATGAGTTGCCTGCATTTTATCTTTTGTTACTTTTTATTTCATTATAACATTTCTGAATGAATGTTTTTCCTTTTTAGGAGGTCAACCAATATGTGGTTTTTCATGATGATATTAGAAGATAGTGGGGCTGAGGGCTGTACTACTAATCCTGATTTCCTGCATAGCCAGTGAGGTTGAGGGGATAGTCCTTGAGTTTTTAATCATCTCTGAGCGTGACTAGATCACCGTGGTAACATTATCTAGGAGTTTGGGCTTAACTGTGTGAGAAAAGCAGAATTTGCTTTGTTTTTAACCATCCACAGGTAGAAAAGTCTGGCATGTCGTTTCCTGGAACCTTTTAAATAAACGTCTGATTGTCAAATAAAATGAAAACTCTGAACCAATCAGCACAGAGCTCTGACTCGCTGATCAGATGTTTATTCAGGGACATATTAAAATTTAGTTATCTGATTATTAAAAAGATCATCTTTATGCTGTTGATTCTGATCTACAGTAATAATCAGCTCGTTTAATCAGAACTATTTTTATTAACTCGTGCGATTTTCAGCATGAAAGAATGACAAATGTGTTTGGAAACATGATAAACTGCTCAGTCCCAGATTACAGAGGGAGTAGGAAATAACAAATAACAAAACACGTTTAGCTGAAACCATCAGAACTGTTAAACTTGAAACGTTTCAACTTTGCAATTAATTGCATTATAATAGTACAAAGAATGTGCACCCAAAAGCAATTTAGTTAAAATAATTTTATTGGAGGACAGCATCAAATAATAGTAAAAAAAATAACATTTAAATTCAAAAGAGTAGAAAAAACAAAAAATATCCCTGGCTAAAATTGGACAGATCTAAAAGTACAGTACTTTATTGTTTTATTAGCAGGTTTAATAATCCCAGTTTTAAACAACAGGCTCATTTACTGGATTACAACCATTATTTAATGTAGTTGTAGTAGTTAGCATTAGCACTAGCTCCACCAGTGAACACCGGTCAGTAAAATATGAACTAAACACTCTAGAGAATGTGTCAAACGCAAGCTGCGATTAACTGGGTTAATTTTTTTACAATTTATTTTTTTCTAATTAATTAATCAAAATTGACGCATTAAATTCCCACCCATATATCTATACCTACAATTCCCTCCAGCATGCACATGGAGGGAATGGTTGACGTGGTGATGACAGAACATTGTTTAACACAACTGATAGCATTTCTACAATAATATCTTTTTTTTTTCTTCTTCGTTACCTTGCAGCAGTGTTTCTTCATCCATTTGCTGTATAGGTAGTGACTTTTTACTCATCAAATACTCAAAACATGAAGACTCAGAAGACTGACAGCTGTCTGGATGTATTCAGATAAACAGAGTTCAGGTCTGAACAGCTTTCTCAGCTAAATCCAATGAGGTGCTTGAATAGGAGCTTAATTCTAACAGTTTCTCACACACAAACATTCAAAATGTGCAAGAATATTGTTTTTGAAACTCTGTGTCCAGATCTCAAGGACCTGCACTTGCTGATTAAACCCCCTGACATGGGAATAACTGGCTCCTACCTAAACCTCCAACCCCTGAAAAACTATCATATTTTCTCTGGCAAGTAAAACTAAACTTGGAGAGAATGATGCTGAGTGTGTATAAAATGTTACACACTCTCATTTTAGACTACAGCAGCTCACTAACCTCTTCACCTTCATTATAGGCAGGAAGGATAAATAAGTCAGCCTCTAAAATAACCACAAAGTACTGTATATTTTAATACATGAACTAAAAGTAGCAAAAAGCTGAGACATCTTTGTTTCATTTTTCTTTCTTTGATTTGTTTATTGATTGATCTGCTGCTGGAGAGCTTCAGCTTCTCCTCAGATGCGTTCAGTTCTGTGTGAACTGCAGTAGAACTAGAGTTGGACCGTTTGATTCCTGAGGCACTGATTTCACATCTTTTAGCCTTGATATTTCCAAGAGCCGACCGAGGAGATTTAATTCAGATGTTTTAGATTCAACCTTGATTTGTCCTTATTTTATCGAAATGAAAGTGGAAATGAAAGATTACCACAGAGTTTTTAGAGGATTTAAATTGGCTGAAAAGTCATTCCCCTTTTTGACTCTCTCTCGACTTTACAGATAAAATCCAACAGAACAGTTCCTTCACTATTTCTGGATTAAGAAGTAATGGCAGTGATGATTGATTGATTGATTCTTTTAATGACCACACAGCAGAGCTGGTGGAATTTTTTTTTCAGTACAGTATGGTTTGTACAGGCTCCAGACACAGACAGAAAACAACACATAACATGTAAGTGTCCAGAGCGTGTGGACCCAGCTTATCGGCTCTCCTGATTCAGCATCTTTATGGCAGTGGGCATGAAGCTGTTCTTAAAGCGGGATGTTCTCGAGGCCGTTGCCCTGTAACGCCTTCCGGATGGAAGTAGTTGAAAAACATTGTGTGCCGGGTGGGTGGGGTCGGAGATGATCCTGTGTGCAGTATTTAAAGTCCTTTTGCGGTGTAGCAGGTTGAGGGAGGGTAGGGGTAAGCCGGTTATTTTCGTTGCTCTATTGATGATTCGCTGTAATTTGTTTTGGGAGAGTTTGTCGAGTGCATGCTGTACCATACTGTGATGGATGAAGTCAGAATACTTGAGTACTTGAGTGAAGTTTTTTGACCTGCTGTAGTATAGATCCTTTCTAAGTCATCTTGCTGTTGCGTGTTGTGATTGAGCTACAGGGGGTTGTGGCGTTCCCTCGTGTGGAAATGTTTTGGATTGTCAGTTAAAACAGGAAAGACAACCCTTTGACATCCAAGATGAAGAAGTTTGCTGCAGGCGATATTTATGTTCTGATTTATTTTGCTGTTAACCGACGTTCACGTCAAACCTGCCTCTCTGCTCTAAGCTCCCTTCTATCTGATGCGTCCTCACCTGGATGCTTGGCATCTGTTCCTCTGAGAGACGCTGAGCAGAGATGTATCTGCGCCGTCATCTCTGCACCGCGCGGGGATTTGTCAGCTAAAGCCAGTCACTTAAGCTCACTTTCACTCACTCCTGACTGAGCTTCAGTAGTCTGACAGCTGGCGATGCGCTTTTGTATCTCTGTGAGAGATGTAAACGACCTTTGGCAGACCACATCAGGACCTTTATTTTTATTGTTGTGACGGGGAGGTCTTTGAAAAAGTAGCCAAAGGCCGACATTTAATTATGTAGATGACAAACCTTCATAAAGGTGACCCTGTCTGGCCTTGTTGTTTGTGAACATAAACATGCAGCTCCTTGTGGTGTCCCTCAGGGGTCAGTGTTGGGGCCTCAAATGGTTTATTTTGTACATAAATGATTTATGTAATGTGTCAAAACTGAATTTATTTGCAGAAGACACCAATATGTTCTGCTCAGGCAGTAATTTAGTTTCAATAAAAGGGAATCAATGTAGACCTGAAAACAATTGAAACTGGTTTGTTAGAAATAAAGTGGTTCTAAATGTAGAACAGACAAAAACAGTATTGTTGAAAAACTGTTAAAGCAATACAATGCACCACCATGCAGCTCCATGTTGCATGGTGGTGCATGTGGTAGCACTGTTGTCTTGCAGCAAGAAGGTTGCAGGTTTGGTTCCCAGCTGCAGCTTTTCTGCATGGAGTTGGCATGTTCTCCCAATGCATACCTGTTAGGTTATTTGTAAGTTGTTTTGGAGAAAAGCATCAGCTAAATAAATAAAGAATTTTAAATATAACAGAAGTCCAAAGTTCTGTACAGCAACGTATAAAAACATAATAAAAAGCAGCATTAACAAAACATAAAACAAGTCAAATAAATAGAATTAAAACTGTTTTAAAATGAAAACCATAAAATTAAATTCAAATAGAATACAAATGACTAAAAATTATAAATGTTATACCAAAATGAGCCGAAAAGAAAATATAAATTTTCAGGTCAGATCTATTTGATGCATTTAATGAATTATGAATATATGATGCTGTTTTATGAAACTTTTCTCTTTTGTAGTTTCAGTTTTTTGTTACTTTTTGCATAAATGCCTCAGTGTGTGTGAGAATAAAAAGCTAATAGGAGCCCTTTGTCATCAGAATAATGAGGCGTTTGAATCCACATCTACTCTAAGTAGTTAAGTTGATCGTTTCTCATTCCATCCCTCACTATGAAAGACCATCTGTGATACAAAATCCCCATTTGTCTGAAAAATACAAGATGAAGAATCAGCAGTTTGAAAGAGGCAAAGCTATATCTAAAAAAATCTCTATTTTGACAGAAATGGTCTACGCAGTTTATGTCTGAGATATTGCGAAGTCAGGGGCTCGTATTGTGTCGTATTTACAGCTTTCTATGTGGAGCAGCTTTTGCTGAAAACTAGTTTTCTGCCTTGGCCACAAACCTTAGATACGGAGGACTCGTAAAGCACGACAGCAGCTTTAAACATAAACTACATGCACAGATGTCCTGGAAGGGGGTTGTGAGCTGCAATACAGCCAGCAGCACGTAGGAGTCAGGAATCTGCTAATCAAGATATTCAACTGTTTTCAGACATTTTGAAAGTAGGAGCAGTCGGCTCATTCAAAGGTCAAATCTAGTTTTTAGTAGAACAATAAAGTGAATTCAGCTTAAATTTGGCACAGAAAATCTTTGAGGCAACATTACAAAGTAATGGTATTGGGATTCCAAATTCTATGAATTCTAATACAATTTGGAACTTCAATTTTTAAATTATTTAACCTATAAAATACTTATGTTTGGTGTTTAAATGATGTTAAAGCTGCTGCCAGTGGCTCATTAAGGTCACCACAGTTACCACAGGTGGATTCTTAGGGTCACCATGGTAACCACACACCTTTGTTTATACGTTCTTTTTTTCAGACATGTATATTTTTTTTGTAAGTTTTTACCTTGACATGTTTCGACTCGCTCCTGCGGTCTTCATCAGAAGTGTCACTGGTGTTGGTGTGACGTGTCGTTTATCAGCTGTTCTTCCCGATGGGCGTGGCCAACCCCGATCTGTCAAATATGCGGGGTTGGCCACGTCCATCTCCACCGGCTGGTCCCTGGAGCAGTGAGTCCCAGGTGTGAGACAGCTGGTAGGCCCCCTCGTCCCGGTTGATGGACCACTTGGCTCGCTTCCTTATCTCCACTGCCCAAGTGGTCCATCAACCGGGACGAGGGGGCCTACCAGCTGTCTCACACCTGGGACTCACTGCTCCAGGGACCAGCCGGTGGAGATGGGCATGGCCAACCCCGCATATTTGACAGATCGGGGTTGGCCACGCCCATCGGGAAGAACAGCTGATAAACGACACGTCACACCAACACCAGTGACACTTCTGATGAAGACCGCAGGAGCAGTCGAAACATGTCAAGGTAAAAACTTACAAAAAAATATACATGTCTGAAAAAAAGAACGTATAAACAATTTTGAAAAAGAAGACATAATGAACACAGTAAAGTAACCACACACCTGTTAGACACAATCATATATTTTCTCTCTGCCTGTCTGGTCTGTTGTCAAAGCAGTTGCGGTTAGTTGTGCCACAAATTCAATAAAGTTACCTACACAACAGGAGGAGTATCTCAAATATTTTCTGTCGTAAAGTAAATCTGCTCTGACACAGCAAGGCACTCGGATTCACCAAAAACCTGTCAAAACAGGACGAAGATAAAGAAGATTACACAGTTACACAGGATTAATGTATCTGAACATTAAACAAACAGTTGCTCTGCAAAAACTACTGTATAGGTTTTATCAAAAACATTCATAATCTGATGATAAGCTGTCACCGGTGCTGGGCATGTGTGAGTTGCGTTTGTGTGTTGGATGTGCTGAGATTGTGTGTGTGTGTTGCCGGTCCTGCGTGCACCGGTCGGGTGTGCTGCACACACGTGTCTCACCAGTGTGTTGGAGGTGCTGCGAGTGTGTGTATGTGTGTGTGTCGCTGTTGCTACGTGTGAGTCAGAGGTGCCGGGCACATGTGTAACTGGTGCCATGCATGTGTCGGAGGTTCTGTGAGTGTGTGTGCTAGCTTCAGAGGCCATGTGAGCACTCATTTGATGTGAAGCTCACCAGATCGCTGGTTGGTGGAAAACGCTGGTCCTCAAAGGCGCGTTCGGGCAGTAGGTGCTGGTGTGCATGTGTACTGGTTCACTTGTTATGTGCACCATTGTTTTTTATTAAAACTGCATGAGCTTGAGAGTGCACACTGCAGTCTGAAGGGATTTGTGAATAAAAGAGAAATATCTATTAAAATTATAGGTTGTAAAAAAGTTTTTTACCATCACTTCAGCTAAGGTGAACATAATGTAAAATATTCAAAAAACTCTGATTTTGTAAAAACCATAAAAAGAGATCAAAATTCAAGTTTAGATATGTAAAGTCCTGCAGCCCGTGACCAGTTTGAACTCTGAACAATGTTTTTACTGGGAAGTCTGTCTGAGCTGTTGAAGCTCCAAAGACGGCTGGGTTCTCTCACTCATTTCATCAATAGCTCATTGTTGTGTATGTGGAAGTTGTGTGCAGATTTTTGCAGCATCACTCTGGACCACAAATCAGGCCCTGACTCGGTGTGTGGCGTACCTGTGTGTGATTGAACGAGTCACTACAGCTAGCCGTCCATTCACTACAGCCGGACTTCCAGAAAATAAGCTCAAACAAATACCACAGAAATGTCAGAGTGAGCCGATGATTACAAGTACACAAACTCATACACAAGGCACACAATTTGGCAGAGCCATCCAAGTTCATTTGCATAATCTTCCTCTAATTTCTGGCTCTCGTCTGGTTGTCCGCACACTCAGTGAGATAAATTACCCCAAACATCCGACACCAGGACCCTTATTATGGCTCTAATTGCCCCATTAGAAAGCCGTTCTGCCTGAGGTGTCTTTGTATCTAAAATAACAAGTTACTACAGAATCTACTGCCTTAACAGAGACAATAAGCAGCTCATTGTTGAATCAGAATCAATGGATTCAGAGCAGAGTTTAGTCTGAGTTTGTGCTTCAAAACAATGTTTTTAGGATTTAAAAGGCTTTTGGTGATTTGAAAAGTCAACATTGATGGTTGCATTAAAGATGTGACGTGTGTTTCTCATCATCCCGAATAAACACCAACGGGTCGTTTACTAAGACTTTAAACAACATTAAACCATTTCTAGACCTCAATAAGGATTTAATCATCCTAAATAATGAAACTAGTTCCTGAATTTCTCCAATAAAGGTTGAGCACATATGCTCAAAGTCTGACCAGGTTATAGTGAGTAGTACAATAAATTACACAGTTTTTCAGACTGTATATATAGTTCATTAACTGATGCTCATTTTTACATTAAATTGAGATGATTTTCATCTTTCTGCTGGAGGCTTTGAGTGCAAATGGGAAAAATATTATCCTAATGGAATGCAAAGACTAAAACATGAAAATTAAATAGAGGTGTAACCACTAACTTGCCATTAGCTCATCAATCCTGTCAAATGCAAACATGCAAAAGTTTATAATATTTTTTAATGAAGCGAAAAATGCCTTTAAACTTTTAAATCATTGCAGTAAAAAACACTCTTTATCTTCCGTTTGTTCTTGAACTCAAAGAGAAAAAACCACCTCTGATCTTTGGCCTTTTTCAAATCTGACATTTTCCAGCCTTTTGCTTTCTGTATTGTTTCTGCAGTTCTTTATCTTGCAGCAGTATTTTTGTTGAATTAGATTCGGTGTAGAACTGAACACTTTGTCTTCTACCTCCTGCAGGTTATTGTTTATTATCTCTTTTCCGTCCTCTCTTTTCTCTGACTTGTTTCTTCTTCTATTTACTCGCTCCACAGGACATCGTTTATCTCTTCACAGCTTGTTTTTTATAATCTCCCCCACCAGCAGAATGGTTTACCCCCCTTTAAGGTTTTCTTATAATGCAAATTTTCGTTCCGTTTAAAGTTGACCTGACTTCTCTGTTTCTTTACTGAACTTTTTTTCCCAAACTGACCTTGAAGGTAATATTATGTAACATAATTTTGATCTATTTCTGACCCTTTTTCCATTTTCTTTCAGGATATTCTACGTCTCCCATGACTCACAGGATCTAAAAATCTTCAGCTACATCGCCAGAGATGGACAGAGCAATGTCTTCCGCTGTAACGTCTTCAAGTCCAAGAAGAAGGTGAGATTTCTATTTCTCATCCGGCTTGAAAACATTTCCTTCTGAAATAAAGTTGATGTCTCTGTCACTGAGTCAGGACTTCTAGTAAAGAGGCATAAATATATAAAGCTGCACTAATTCCTGCTTGCACTGTGAGTTTGTAATTACCGAGTTCTGAGGAAAATGTTTGAGGCTCTTCTGGTTTGTTGCTGCAGAAGTGAGCAGACAAAAAGTCAAAACAAGAGTTCTGGAGTGTGTGACGTCAGTTCAAAACGCTCCCAGTTTTCCACTTCTGCTGCCAATTCAGAGGACTTGATGGTTAAATCTGAGAGTTCACGGGGTGAAACACACACTGTCTTATTATCTCTTACAAACAGGCTGTCACTGACACACACACACACACACATCCTGAACACAAGACTAAATGGAAAGTGCTGCACACCAAAGGTCTTTAGGTGAATCAGGGTCATTAAACTCAAGACTTGTCTGCATGTTTTTGTGAGCAAACAGACATTTTTTGATGGTTTAAACTCCTGAAGTTACATCCAGCTTATTTGTTTTGTGTCTGGAAAAATGTTTTGCTGAGCATGGATTATTTTGGAAAGTTGTTTAAATGCAGTAAATGACAAAGATCCAGCAGATGACAACCATCCGAGGATCTAAATTATGAGTTTTAATTGTGAAATATTCTATTCTAAAGTTTGCACAAATTACAGAGTATTTATGATCAAAGGATTTAATCATTTGCCTGACATTTTCTGCTATTCTGTCTAGGGGTGGACCATATCATATCAGTCAATATACCGGTAATGTAATACTGGATCATTTTTGTTGCCCAGGAAGAAAAGAAATCAGGATACACAAATTTCATGACGTAATACATCACTTCACTATGAAGAAGATTATGCTCCTGTGGGTCCTGCAGTGCAGAGTTATTAAAATTATGGAGTGGAAGAAGCCTGTTACAACTAAAGGAGAAAACACCTCTAACTTATTCACATCTAAATCCTCAGAACCTGAGTCAGACCAGGATTGTCTAAAAGCCCTAGAAGAAAACTAACAGCAGCTAACACTGCAAACTAAAACAAAGTGAGCAAGTTCAGCGTAACATTGCCGTGTCTCTCGCTACTTGTAGTCCATATGACTATGGACTACAAGTAGCGGCATGGGGCGGCATATAGTTCAGTTGGTAGAGTGGCCAGTCTGGCAACTGGAGGGTCGCCGGTTCGATCCCCAGCTCCGGCCTGGTTACATTGTCATTGTGTCCTTGGGCAGGACACTTCACCCACCTTGCCTACTAGTGGTGGTCAGGGGGACATGGAGAGCGCCGGTGCATGACATACCTGCCTCTGTCAGTGGGCAGCTGTGACTACAGCGTAGTTTATCACCACCAGTGTCTGAACGTGAGTGTGAATGGGTGAATGACTGATTGTGTTGTACAGCGCTTTGGGGAGTGTTCAGCACTCTAGAAAGCGCTCTATAAATACAAACCATTTACCATTTACCATGACAGAAAAAGAAAAGATGGATTTCATTTGTTATGTTACTACTGAGGCAGCAGTAGCTCTGTAGGTGGAGCGTTCATCCTGTGACCTGTGTTTGAAATACTTCCTGTGACCATGTGTGTTTACACTCATGAAGTGTAATACAGCAACATCCACCTACTTCATCTCACATACTTGTCAGCTCAGCTCTGTGACTACCTCTTTTACCAGCTCAGACATATTTTTGGTGAGTCACCTTTACCTCCCCATTCTGCCTCAGTCATATGGATGCAGGAAGAAAACGTTTACGCTTCAGCTTCAAAGTGTCTCATCAATGGGGGCTTCAAATACTGAGTGTGTAAAATAAATGAAAACCTTATAAAACATATTACCCTCTCAATCACCAGATGTGAATAAATGGTTCAGCTTTAAATCATAGTGGACGCCAGTTTCAACCCTTTTACAGTCTACCTGTAAATCTCTCTCCCCCATTAAGCCTAATGCTCTCTCGTTCGCCCCTCTTCTTACCTCATCAACACTTTAATGGAAGCTAATTAATGACATGGCCTCTATCATGCTGAAGTGAAGCGATGGTGACAGAGCAGGAAGTGTTCATCAGAATACTGAAAGCTCTGACTGAAAGGTCAATGTGTGTGTGTGTGTGTGTGTGTGTGTGTTTGTGTGTGTGTGTGTGTTTGCGTGTGCGTGTGTTTGTGCGTGCGTGTGTGTGTGTGTGTGTGTGTGTGTGTGTGTGTTTGCGTGTGCGTGCGTGCTTCAGTGTGTTTGAACTCAGAACCGAGTCAAAGGGTGAAATCTGTGGGAACATGGGGTCAGGGCAGAATTTCTAAGTCTAGACAATAAGACTTCAGACCAGACAGACAGTGGATGTGGACTTTTCAGGCTGATATTTGAGGTATTATGAGGTCATGGTTTGACATTAGCTGTATGATTCTATGGATGACAGTCTGAGTCTGTGATTCCTAAAGGCTTTTTGGGGTTTGTTGAGGGTAAGAGCTGCACGATTCAGACAGAAGAGAATTAGGACATTTTCACTGTTCTGTGACTTTTAAATACGGTTTTAGGCTTGGTCGGTATCCAAATTATGATGCCGTCAAACTTCCTGCACATTTTCCCATGGTGTACGGTATTACCGTGACCATGGATGGAATGGCACCATAATTCGGCCCGGGCATTATAAGTCATGGCTCCCACCATGAGCACTTACAGCTGATGTTCAGTTCAGATGGGTACCGCTGTTGATTGAAGCGCTTTAAGCTGGCAAACACACCTGTGGCTATACGAGCTCGCGCTGCAACAAGGAAGTGCTTATTAATACGAGCCATTTGGACAGCAGGCTGCGCGAGCGCCCCAGACCGGCCCAAAGTTACCATTGGCTCATCAGCAGTCCTGCCCTGATCGGGCATTTTTTTTTCATAAAACAAAAACAGTATCCATTGCTATTTTTAAACACTGGCCAAGCCTAACTGGTTTCCCATTCACAGACATCACTTTGCTGGTTTCTTAAACAGCGGGCAGGTGATCTAATAAATGAATAAACATAAATCTTGATTGAAGTATTTAGAGAAATAATACACACTTTGTTTTCTGTAGTTATTTTACAAGATGCTAGAATTATAAGTAGAAACAAAGATATTGTTTAAAATAGGTTTTCTTTCAGTGCTCAAAGTCTACGTGTGTTTTTTCATCAATCATCATGTGGAGAAACAAAATAAAAGAGACAGAAAAAAGATCAGATCTAGGGAAGCGTTGACCCGGCCTCCAAACTCCCCACATCCCAGTCCGATTGAGCTTCCAGGCATTGTTCTGGAATAATCCTGATCCATGCAGGGCCTCATCCAGCTACCCACAGGACAAGATTGATCAGCTGACTGTGTCCTGGGACCAGCAGAATCAGGACCTGTCCTGTCTTCTGGTTCCAGCTGCTCAGAGGTTTTTGGTAGGACATGTGGGACAAAATCAACATATTGAAAGTCCAGTATGATTTGATGCAAACTTTTAACACTACTTTCAAAGCTACAGAATAAACAAGGGTGTTATTACTTACCAGTCTAATGAGGATAGCTTCATATCCAATGTTCTATATAACAAATCCAGGCCTGCTTAGGGCCTGATCACATGTTGGTATCACTGCTTCTTTACAGTCTTCATCCTAATTCACACCAGTTGGTAGAAACACAAGACAAGCATCAGAAAACCCTGTCAAGAAAACAATAAAGTGATGTGTAAAGCTTTGTTATGGTCGTTTAAACCTGATAATGGCGTTTCCTGCTAAGTGGACAACTTGCAGCTGACAGCTGTGTTTTAATATGCTGTTATTGCTGTAATTACACTGATAGGCTTCATGTTTCTTATTTAATTAGGGAGCTGATGCAAATTCCCATTTGAATAAAATATAAAAAACACATTCAAATGTTGATCCTTTTGTCCCCGCTTACTTACTTTTCTGCTAATTGAGACTAATTAAAATCTCAACTGTCAGCATAAAAAATAACAATTTTTAATGTTTTAGATAGTTTTCTCTCTTAATAAACCTCAAATTTAAATTCAGTGTCATCCTAATAGACATGGATAACATTAATTATGACATATAGAATAATAAAAACTACGGTAAGTATAAACTCAATGAAAGTACTGTTTTATTTAAAAAATGTTTAACTTTATATCTCCAATTTTAAATTTATTAGGTGAAGCTGCAGATCTCAGTCAAGACTTACTGTTTGAGGATTAATAATAAAACATTTTTAATCCCAATTTAATGCATTATGCATTACATATTAAATTAATTTTAAAAATCATATTCAGCAGTGAGAGCTTTTATTGTAGCTACAGAATTTAGGAACCTCCTGTGACATTTTGAAGCCAAAACACTGGTTGCAAAACATTTTCCATAACGAGGAGTTTGACAAGCCTTCTTATCCATTTCTGCACAGTTCAGATCCAGTCACACTCCGGTCTTCTTGAATAAGTTCATCATGAGATCATCCACCCTCAAGCCTTTCAACCAGCAGACTTCTGCATAGGAAATTATGGTGACCACTTTCTTGTAAAACCTTCACACGACGGTGCCAAAGTCAATGAAGGACCTGGTTCTTTTGCAGGAAAAGGAGCCGGCCTTTCCTGTCAAGTGCAAATTGAAATCCAATATATTGTACTCCTGAACTGTTTCCAATATCCCTCCTCTGATTGAATAAAGGGGCAGAATTCTGGATCGTCTGAGGTCGATCACCAGCTCTGAAGCTGCAGACGCCTCGATTTACGCTAAAATGTGTTGGCTGAACTTAAGGATGGGTCATCTTTAGCTCAGGAAAGATGTCTTCTACAATACAAGGACCTTCTAAAGATGGAAAAAGAAGTGGCGATGTGTGGCATTCTCCATGATGAAATGCCCAGAATTCATGGATTTTTCAGAGATCAAAGTTTGCAACGTGACAGCGACCGCACATGAAAGCTACTCCTTTAGTTAAATAAAATACATTTAGTGTTGCATTGTTACTGGGGTGGTACGACGTCAGGTTAATTAAAGCAAGTCTCATCATCCTCTGATTTATAGCTCTAAAATATCATCCTGCAGCTGCGTCTTTGTAAAATAGAGGTTAAGACTTTGAATTATCATCAGAAAAGTCAGTCGCAATAATACAAAGAGGTTTGACTGAAAAAATGAGCAGGCAGTTTCCAGACTTAATCTCATTAGAGAAGCCTGTTCTGATTCAGCTCGGTCCAGATAATAGGATTTAATAGCCTCTCAGCACTTTTTATTCAATATCAATTTCTCAGTTAAATGATCCTCCTATTTGACTCTTTGTGTTTCTCTGAGATTCATTTGTTTTACCTTTCAGAATTCAGATAGTCTTTAATTGCAGGTGAGCATGGACAGTATGCTGCCCTGTTTGCTGCTCAGAAGTTTAACTTTTTATATTTATGATTTAGGTCTTTGAAAATACTCCAAACAGGTTCCTCTGCAGAAAGCATTTCTATTGAAATTTCTTTTTAAGTCTCTGAAATAAACCCTAGATTCTTTACCACTTCAGTTATATGAGACACCAGGAACTAAAACATGCTGAGGATGGATTCAAACTTTAATGTCGAGGATAAACTCCAGACAGGTCCAGGCTTCGGATTTTGAGCTCCGAACCAGCACACCCATCCTGATGGGGTCGAGCCTTTTTCTTTTCTTTCCTCCAAAGCAAAAGGAAGCTTCATATCTCGTGTGTCTCATCTGTTCCAGAGCAATTTAATTAAGTGATATTGGCATTTCAGCAACTCCTGAAGGGAAAAACGCAATAAGAGTGAAGAAAGAGGGGAATGAGTGGTCATTAAAGGAATAGTTCTTAGCTTGGTGGTGTTTGTCAGTAACGTCTCACCGATTTTCCTTGATTCTTTTCAGTGATTTGACTAAAATCTCATTCATATCTGATAATGTCAGAACATAATATAGTATGTCTTCTGTTAATTTAGTTAACAGTTTATATAATCACCTCATAGGAAGCATTATTTCTATTCCACATAGACCCCTCAGGTCCTCAGAGGTGTGTTTACTCTCTGTTCCCATGATCAGAACCAGACATTTAGTTTCTCTGCTCCTCAGCTCTGGATCCAGCTGCCAGCAGAAACTGTTGGCTCTGGAACCAAAACAGAATTATTTAATTCAGCTTTCAATTAAAAGATCAGTTCTTAACTGTTGATTTGTTTCTAAATCTATATTTGACTGCCTCTTTCTTTCATTTCATGTTATTTCTTTTCTTCTAATTAAGTTTCCTTTTTGTTGTTTCTTCTGTTTTCTGTGTGAATTGCCTTGTGTTTGAGTGGTGCTATAGAAATAAACATACCTTGCCGTTTTACATTTAAATGAGATAAAATATACTGTTAATGAAAAGTCCCCACCTGGATTTAACAAATCAATTGATCCTGTTGGGTAATTGCTGCATGGATGATTCTTTTTCCAGTTATTTAACCCTAACTGTTGCAGAGAAGAGCTTCTCTTTCCTTAAACAACCATGTCAGAAGGCTCATCTTGTGGTTGTGGAAAAGATGCTAATCTGTTTTAGAGGGATGACAGAAAGCATCTAAGGAGACGATGAAGCTACTGAAGTTGGATTTAAAAACTGTTCAATGTGTTACTAAAAACTAAGGATAAGATGGTCGTCACAGAGAAACATCTTGAATGATTGTGATCACTTAAACGCTTCAAATCGAATCGTAAAAAATCAACAGCAGAACTCATGGCTATGTTCAACAATGAAAGTACGAGAGTTTCCACGCGCCTTAACAAAACCACAGGGAGGCCAGTCAGGGATAAATAGTTTCATTTTGCTAAGCAGCAGAAAGGGAAGAAGGTCATGACTCCAGATTGACCCTGTTCCAGAGTGATGGGAGCATCAGGGTAAGAAGAGAGGAAAATGAAGTGATGCTCCCATCATGCCTAGTGCCTGCCGTACCAGCCTGTGGGGGTGTGGCTATGATCTGGGGTTGCTACAGGTGGTCCGATGGAGGTTCAGCAGCGTTATGAGCCTACACACATGGACTGGCCTCCACAGAGTCCAGACCCTAACTCCATTGATAATACTGTGGCTGTGCTGGAGAAGAATTTGCACAGCAGTCCGATGCTCCATCATCTCTACAAGATCTTGGTGAAAAATGCATGAGCCCCTTCTCTGTGTTGAGTAGTCTCGCATTTTTTTGCAGTTCCAGTCAGTTTTGCACCACAAAAAGTTGTTCTCCCAAATGGCTAATGTTATGTTCTGTTCTGCTATAAACTTAAAGTGCAGCAGAAAAGAGAGAATGCTCTCTCTCTATCTCTCTCTCTCTCTCTCTCTCTCTCTCTCTCTTATTTTTGCCATTTATACACATATGAAGACTCTCTTGGCTTTCCATACTTCCACCCCTCACACTCACTGTCTTTCGCACTGCCAAGGATCATCTGGACCAAAAAAACGTTTCCGGTCTTTGAGCTCCTGTGTGGCATCTTACCCAGTCCTTCTTTACTCCATTTCTGTTGTGGCAAGCTTAGCAAGCAGAAATTCAACTAAATCTCATTGTAGATCAGAGTGCTGAGTGCAGTTTCAGTACCAGAACGAGATGCAGTTTCCCAGGATGCTGTCAGTAGTGTTCTAATTGGAGGTTGGAGGGAATTCTTACACACTTCAGCCTCCTGAGGAATTGTTTCCTCTGCTGAGCATTTTTGGGACAGATGTGTGTTTATAAGACTTTAGGAAAATCACAAAGAGCAGCTGATGTGCGTAACTGACATGCAGTTGTGTTTTTTTCCTCTGAATCCATCCATCCATTTTCTGTAGCCGCTTAGTCCTCCACAGAGGGTCGCGGGGCAGCTGGTGCCTATCTCCAGCGGTCAAGGGGCGAGAGGCGGGGGACACCCTGGACAGGTCGCCAGTCCATCGCAGGGCCACACAGAGACGAACGAGACAAACAACCACACACCCACTCACACCTAAGGACAATTTACCAGCCCAATTAGCCTGACAGTCATGTCTTTGGACTGTGGGAGGAAACAGGAGCACCCGGAGGAAACCCACACATGCATGGGGAGAACATGCAAACTCCACACAGAGAGGCCGCAGAGCCGGGACGCGAACCCACGACCTCCTTGCTGCGAGGCAACAGTGCTAACCAGCTGCGCCACCATGCAGCCTCTTTTCCTCTGAATCTTCAGTAAATTTTAGTTTTCTTGGCATTAAGTTGCAGTTTTGATTTGACATAAAAGAAGCAGAAAGTGAAAGTGAAATATACAATTTCACCTTTATTTTAGTTTAAATTAATTGACAGTTTCAATTAGCTAGTTAATTGAGTCGTATCTTTACCAAACTATTTTGCTTTTTCACATTGAATGATGGATATCCATTTTGGGAGGATGGGGTGAATAAGCAGTCACAGGAGGAACAGAGATGATGAATTAATCAGCTCATCATCTGTGCAGGAAAACACAAAAAAGGCGTTAATCAGAAGTGATTCCTTTGTTTATTGCTTTTGTCCTAGATTGCATTATATTCCTATTAGTTCTTCCTCTTTGCTCATGCCAAGACTTTCACAGGAAGAGTAAAAGCACCTCTGTGGTTAATCCAGCATAAATAATACATCAGGTTTTAGACATGGCGCTATCCTATAACCTCTGAGAGAACTCCCCGCTGCAGGGATCCAGCTCGCTGGCAGCTTGATGTATAGAGAACAGGGCGATAGAATAACAGAGATACCGAGGAGGTTCACATATTCAGTCCAGCTGACAGAGAGGAGAAGGAGTAGTTAGAGAGATAAAAACAAAAGAGCTGAGCTGAGCTGGTGACAGATGTCCAGCATAGAAACTATAACACATCCGAGCAGAGAAGCTTTGGGTTTGAGTGACAGTTCACTTAGTCGCCCTGTCAGCTGCCAAAACTGGAGATTAACTGAAAAATTGGCTGAGAAAAGAACAGTTTAAATAAAGAACATCTGTTTTCATAAAACGATCTGATTTCAACAGATTAGCTTGTTCAAAGTTATGTCTAAAAAGTTTATAAGTGACACTGAGCACAGTTGCCTGAAAAGTTTTCCTAACTCCAGGATTAAGAACTAACACCGATATTAGGTAGGTTTTTCTTGTTTTGATGAGTGTTACTGGGAATTTGTGTTTTGAGGAATTTAGCAGCTTTATTGCGTGAGGAATTGAGCTGTTGCACATTTTGGGTTTGAGGGAGTGATTGAACAGCACACCAGAGGGGAGCTGAGATCATCACATCTCATGAGGACAAGGTCTCCGAGGGACCTGCTGCTTTGAGGACATTCAGTTGGATGTCTTTATGTCAAACTGTGTTCATGTTCTCAAAGCTGCACCAGAAAATCAGCGCCGACTTAGCATGATCGACTTCAGATTGACAGATCTGAAACTCAGAAATCCAATTAGTTCAAAATCTTTACTGGATAAAAGGTGGAGTTCTCCCACTGAGTCTCTGCCTCTGGAGGAGGAGTTCATGCATTTTGGCGTTTTGTTCTCTGGCACATCAACTGGAAGATAGCGAGAAGAAAGGAACATAGCAACAACTGTTTACATCACTTATAGTGAATATAAATTATAATGTCTGCACATCGCACACCATTTTTACATGACTTCTGTGGAGCATTGTGAGTGATCAAGAAGGAAATAATTACAAAAAGTTTATGCAAATTTACCATTTCAATCAACGTGTTTTTGTGATCAAGTATATTGCAAGAAAGCCACATAATCAGTGATTATTGTCCACAGTAGGTCAGATTGTCAGGAAACAAGGAGCATAAAGCAGATAAATGCATCTCAAACCTATTACGCTCTAACAGCTGACTATAAAAGTTGTATCATAAGAGGTCTAACTAGAGCATCACTAAGTCATTTAAGGACAAATGCAAAGGTCAAAGCTTCCATTTCTTCCAGAGACATAAGGAAGCTTTTGCATATTTTTATCACAATTAAGCTTCACTGCTTTAATGCATCACTTTCCATTTGCCCAAAAAAAAGCCCCCAAAAAAGCAGCAGGCAGGACTGAAGTTGAGCAAAGCAGGGAGCTCGCATCAGGACCCGGTACCGGCTTCAAAGGTTCTGAGGAGAAATTCTGGTCCAGACCACCGTGGTACCCTTAGACCCAAAGATCAAAGATGATCTAAAAAATGGTACCAGCTTGGGTTTGGTTTTTATACCTGCAGCTGAAGGTTTTCTTCCTGTAACATCAACCCTGCAGACCTTTGTTGTTGGGTTTTTTCATAAATTTAATTTACTTACTTCAAATTCTGACATTATGAATTTTTTATTCTGTCACCATCTCTATTGTCTGGTGCTTATTTCAGGTTAAAAAGTTTCATTAAAAAGGGAAAATCTTTTTTTTGTCATTTGTTCTGTGTTAAATAAGAGACAGTATGAGGCACAACAGCAGTTATTATTTTTTTCTGCTGATTGTTGCTGCTGACTGGTCACTGAGGAAACCAGCTGAGCGCTAAATGAAGCTGAGGCAGCATCATCTAATTAAAAAATAAAATACTAATTATGAAATGTGCTGTAGGAAGAACTTAAAGAGTTTCTATTCTTTGAAGGAGTTTTTTTTCTTTAGGCCTTATCCATATGACTCCTGCTGTGTTTGCATGTCCTGTTCAGACAAAACAAGAGTCTTCGTCATGAAAAACTGAAAACTGGAACTTTTTAAAAGTCTCTGTGGACTGGAAATAAAGAGCTGCTCTGAAATAGCATATCCTGTCCTAAAAACTGTTCTTATGGGTGCTTGAAATCTTTGAAAGTGCATGATTTTGGGGGAAAGGTTTTGAAAGTGTTTTTAACCCTTAGGAGTCTGAACCAGATTCAGTCAGCCCCAGATTGTTCTTTCTCTGTATTTTCATGTGCTCAATGTGAACTGTCTCACCACCTAGGGGTGTGGGGGGAGAATTTCAGAATATTTGTTAGAGCAATATAGACGGGGATATGTTCATAAACATGGAAAAACTATCCAGAGTACCGGTAATCTAGATGGTGCCAAAATTCTGTCACTAAAACCCAGAACCTCTGATGTAATTAGAAGCAGTTCAACTTTGAAGTTTGTTTTCTCAGCCAATGCAGAGCCTGACGTCACTACATATGTGTTGGTAACAACATATGAGATAAAACCTGAGCAAGAAATGTTCTGTTCTAGTTTCAGGTCATGTTTGATTTGGTGTGCTTGTTCTGTTGAGGATGCAGGATGAGGATGTTTGGGGGCCAGACCTCTCAGTGCTTCAAAATGAAATCTTATCCTCTGCTGCACCTCTACAACAACAAGCTGGACGAGAGAGGACTGATAGCAGATGGAAATCAGCTCGGCTGTTTTCACACGGCTGGGCTTTTCAAAGCAGGGCCAACGGAGGGAAATGAAAGATAAGCAGACAAGTCAGCGGACATGTTTGACAGAGAGATTCCAGTCAAAATGCACTGCGACATCCCAGAGATTAAAGCGTAAACACACAAGCTTTGTGTATAATATCAGGTGATGTAGACAGACAGGGTGATAAAACCTTTATAAAATCACAAAACTGAGACGTAGCAACTAATAAAGAGGAACAACTTGGTTCTGCAACCTCAGATTTTTGTCTATTTAAAATACAAACTTCAACCTTTGCATAAGAAATGATTATTTTATCAAATATTTTATCTGTGACATCAGATATTAGGTTTTTTAACTGATTAAGCCTTTAATGGGCAAGTGACCATATCTGATCACTTTTAACTTAAAAATAAATTAACAATGTTTTTTAAAAGTTCAAAATATTTTAAAGAGTAAAATTAATTAAATGCATTAAAACGACAACATTAAAATGTCCTTTTCTACACTTCTAATGAGACTCAATCGTTGAAACTTTAAATGTTCAAGTATTTCAGTCACTGCCCTTTAAAGAGTTAATGACTAAAATCTATGAATACTATGAATACTTAGTGTGTTCTTTTAACAAAAATAATGCTTAAACATTTTGAAGTATTAGATTTTGCTCTGGTGGAAAAAGAGTAATGGATGGAATTGATGCTGACATGGATTTATTATTTTTTAAATAAAAAAAAAACAATCATGCATTAATTACTAAACTACCAGTACTATAATTATGAATTGATTATAAAGTTAGAAACAAGCATGGTTTGATTCACAGAAGGACTGGAGGGGTTTGTCCTCCTAAATACGTAAGGGAGATTTTTGTGATAAAATGACCAGAAATCCTTAAAACGACCCACACTAGTTCAGCTGTTTTATAGAAATCTGAACCTCTTTATTGGCCTCAGTGTTTCAGCTACACAACCCACAAAGTCGTTGGTGTAAATAATAATTCTAACTGATGCTGCATCAGTCATATAGCTCCAATTTTTAACCTGTTTGGTGTTTTTAAGTTTTGGAAAGTGATTGGAAATGTAACCAATTGTAACGATTTAGCCTTTTGAGCAAATCTCATCAACGTTAAACACTTGGTGCTAAAGCTGAGAATCCTCTCTGTTTGTGTTCACAGCTTCTAGTTTGTGTGCTTGTTTTGTCTTTTTAGAGTGCGTTCAAGGCCAAAGGTGGGATTCTTTTTGTGTAGGAAAACATCCCAGCTGGTCGATAAAGAATGCTTCTTTCTCTTTGTCTGAAAGTTTCATGTTTTTTTCCTCCTCCGTCTCCTCACCCACCCAGAGTCAGGCCATGAGGATCGTTCGGACGGTCGGCCAGGCGTTCGAGGTCTGTCATAAACTGAGTCTCCAGCATACACAGCAGAACACAGAAGGACAGCAGGACTGCAAGGGCGAAAAGAATGGCAGTGACTCATCTATTGCAGGTACACACACACAGAGACACACACACAGATCGATATGCACCATGCCGGTGTAATGGTCTCTCGTTTTGGAGCTGACTGTAAATGTTTCGAGCTGCTGCGTTCTCCTTTTAATAATCTATGCTCTGATACGTTGAACAGTTTTTACTGCTTGTTCACTCGTTTAAACAAAAAAACTCGTCTGACCGGAGAGCTGCAGAGTTCAGAGTCAGGGTTGTTTAAAAGCTGAGAGCCGATCAAAGATGTTGAATTATATCGAGAACGTATTGAAGCTCCTACATCAGCATCAAGTTGTTTGTTACTCTGGTGCTAAAATAAAGTTTTTACCCTTTATAGAGCAGGTGTATGGAATCACTATAGGATCAGATTCATGGAAATGATAATAACACATTGTAAACTCAAAAAGAAATTGGTTCATTCAAAAAATTAGCTTGTAAATAAAATAAAATTTGCAAACTGCAAAACATTTGTACCTATAAACCTAAAACTGCAAGCAACAAAAACAGTTCCATCAATGAAAATGAGACTTTATAATTAAAACCTAAACAGCATTCATGTCATCTTTAATCCTTTTTCTGTTAAAACTGCTGCTTTGCATTTTCAGATTGTTTTACAGTTTTTGCATTTCTCTTCCTCTTCTCTCTGCCCTCAGCTTACCTTTACCTTTATGGTTTCCAATGCTGAGCCTGCTTTTATGGAGGGCGGGCTTAGAGGCTATTGGCTACTTAAGAAACGATTGACAGCTGGGTGACAGAAGTTAAGTTCCTGCCTCTGCTGAAATAGCTAAACAAATGCTGGGACGGTGGTAAAATCCAACATTTGTTTAGCTATTTCGGCAGGAGCAGGATCATGTTACTCAGGTAAGGAAGTGAAAAAGATCATTTAATTCAGCTGCTCTGGAGCTGGAAACATTTAGAGCATGCAGGATGGTAGGCATCGAGGACTAGATCTAGGTGGTTAGATCTGCATTAAGATGGTAACCAAACACTTTGATCTTAGTTTGGACTGTCCGATCAGACCTAAACAACATTTCTCCAAATAGATGTTGTTAAAAAGCTTTCTACCACACATAGGGGAGTAATTATCTGCAACCTTTGCATGCTTCAAATCGGTTAAAAAAATCAGGGAAAAATGATCACTAATAAAACTAAAGCAAATTCTATCTAAATAATTTAATAAATTTAATAGTGTTCTACATTTACTTTTTGGGGAAGAGACGTGAAGCATATGAGCATATTTGCACTGTTCATACATTGTAAATTATCACTACTGTAAGATGCTGGACAATCTGCTTGAATTTGATTTTTGTGAAGGTTTAAAATGGGTTTGAGGTTCATTTTCGTTGGGTTTTTTATGCGTCCTTCTCTGACAATCTGGGCAGATAGATTGATGGATCTGAATGGCCTACGGTGTCCTAAGTACCACAAAAGGTGTGAAGGAGAACAGAGACAAACTCAGGCAGGGTAAAACCCACACTAAACTAATCATAAGAAATATAAGAATAACACAGTTACAGCTGCATATTTATACATTTGAGAATTTCAGTTGTAAATTTTGGATGTAGTCTTCCTTTAAGCATGTGTGAAATGTGTTGCGTTAACTTTATGCCTCATGGAAATCAGGTCATCTTTTGCTCATATTGCTATTTACAGAAACTGAAAATATTTAATCCTGGAAAGCAGGAGAGAGTGATGCAAAACTAAATGTTCTGGATGAGTCAAGTGAAAGAAAAAGGCGCTGCACTTCGACGCTGCTGGGTCGAGCTTCTCTCGTCATTTGACTCGTGCCCGGACTAGACGGGCGTCCCTGGAGCCTGGAGCCATGTGGCTCTGAGAGCGCAGACACTCAGCAGGAGAAAGAGCTGACCTCTTTACCATAGCTGTGCCAGTTATTGCTGCAGCCAGTGCCAGTGCTGGGCGTTATCTCCAAAACCCTCTCCAGAGACGCGCCGGCTTTCACATGCTGATGAGCCCAAAGATCGCCCACGCACTTTATTGTACTTCCACTGATTGTCAAAGGGCCCCACATGCATACAGAGAGAGGCCTTTCCTCTCACACTAACACAATCACTGTCGTGGTGCCAAGGAGCTTATCTGGAGAACTAATTATTGTGGCAATAAAAGGAGAGGGAAGAGAGAAGAGTGGATTAGTGGATTGGCATGCAGGAAGATATCAGAGGAGAAGAAAAGACACTTTGAAGGAGGATGAGCAAAAAAAATATAGGAGCTGATTATAGATGAGGTGGAGAACTGGGTTGATCAGCAGGAAGAACAGAAAGCAGAGGTTAAGTTTTGCTCCCTAAAAATAAGAATCTTTTCACAGCCTTTGATTTGCATCCAGACATGATGCTTATAGATGAGGTCAAACAGCCAAAATCATATTAACAAACAATGTTATAAAGAAAAAAATGGATGAGTGGAAAATGCAAAACAATAGGAGGAGGGTTTGGAATAATGAAACGGTCATTAGAGTTTCATCAGCACACTGTCAGAAATAAAGGACAAGAATTGTACCTTTTTTTGTCACTGGGGTGGTACCCTCAAAAGTACAGTTTTGTACCTTTAACTGGGGGTTATATCCCAAGGGGAACAAATATGTACCCTTTAGGATACATATTTATACTCCTTAGGGTACATATGTGTCCCCTAAGGGGTACAAATTTGTACCCTAAGGTACAGGTTTGACTAGTAAAAGGTACAAACTACAAGGGTAAAAATTTGTACCCCCAGTTAAAGTTCAAAAAGGTACCCTCAAAAGGTACAATTTTGTACCTTAACTGGGGGTACAAATTTTTACCTTTGTAGTTTGTACCTTTTACTAGTCAAACATGTACCTTAGGGTACAAATTTGTTCCCCTAAAGGGTACAAATATGTATCCTAAGGGGTACAAATATGTATCCTAAAGGGTACATATTTGTACCCCTTAGGATACAACCCTGCAGTTAAAGGTACAAAACTGTACTTTTGAGGGTACCACCCCAGTGACAAAAAAGGTACAGTTCTTGTCCTTTCATTTCTGACAGTGCACCACAGACATGATGCTTCATCAACACTTCACTTAGAGTCAACTCTAAAACAGGCTGCAGGAAGCCTGCTGCTGACTTCATTCACAAAAACTCTAAAGGTCTCACCAAACTGCAAAGTTTAAAAGCCAACAAGATGCTGTCGAATCAAAAGAGTCAATCAATCAAGTAATTTTCATAAAACTTCAACACAAGGTGCTTTACAGCAAATTAAATAAAACATCATCAGCAGAAAGAGAAACAATCCCACATTTATAGGAATGAAAATATAACAGCCAATAATTAATAACAAAGAAACACTAGAGGTACTTAAACAGTAATGTAGTTAACACTGTAATTACTACCATTGCATAATACAGTCTGGTACTTATAAGGGTCTTTATGGAGTAAAAGGTAACAAGTACTAGATTCTTACAGAGTATGTACAGAGACCAGGCGGTATTATGATGTTCCTAGTGTATGTACAGGTTGCTTACGGGGTATGCACAGGGTAAATACATTGTACTCATAGAATGTACTTATGGGGGCATGTATAGACTGACTTGATACCTGGTACTTACTGGTTTTCGTAGAAGGTACTTACAGGAGTACATACAGGTAAGTACAGGGTGCTTACTAGGTAAATACCAGGCTGTATTATGTATGTCTACCTTACGATCACAAAAAAGTGTACTAAAACTAGATAAATGATATAATAATAATTAAATTAAATAAATAGATGAAGCGGTAATGATTTATTTTTATATCACTCATCCCTAGTAGCGATGCCAGTGTATTCATAAGTTTTGTTTTAGCTTTGAATTAAATTGTAAATCCTCCATGAAAACACATTCAGTGTTTTCATGATTCTGTGGAATCCCTGTGTGAGACGTGTCAGCTGATAAGAGGCGAAGCTGAGCGTGAAGCTTCAGACAAGGAGGAAGTGGTGAGAGCATAAAGAGAGGCACAACAGCACTGATATCAGGGTGGGAAAGGGGGAGGAGCAGTGGTGGAGAAAAGGGGGAGAGAGGATGGTGGAAGGATGGTTAGATGTTCTGTGATCAGCTGTCAAACTGTTGGGTTTAAGTACAGGTGGGGGTGGGGGGGATGGGGGCAGGAGTTGAGTATGAAAGAGAGAGATGGACGATGAAGGAATGGACAGCAGCTAAGAATTAGTGACCTAGTTGCAATAAATTTGAGGTACGTGACGTTAATCAGAACATGCATTTGTGAAAACGTGTAGCTCATTAAATGCACTGAAGCACATTTAATTTTCATTTTTCTTTTCCTCGCATAAAGTTGTAGACTTAAAGGACTTTTTATTCACAATCTGACTCTTTTCAGCCTTTTTTATCATTTCAACTTATCAGAAATCCAACTGCTTTACCTTAAGGTGGTCCTCATCTGGTTTTACACGTTTCATCCTTTCTTAGACAAAATTATTAGTTTTTAACTGACATGTCTTTGAAACAGAAAGCCTTTTTTTTTACTAGAAAGTCATTGCTCAAAGAAAAAACTTCAGGAAATCTATAGACAAATTTACAGGTTGCGTAATATTTTAGAAGTGAACTATAATAGTGATGGTTTGAAACTTTTAGAAAACTTTTTGAACTCCACAGTAAGGGTGTTGTTTCTCACCAGCGTTTATGTGTGTTCACCCATGCGTGTGTGTGTGCACCTGCTCATGCCTCCATGTGTGTATGCAGGCGTGCGTGTTTATCCACCTGTGTGTGTATGTACTCTGCTCGGCTCAGCTCGGGAGCTAACAGGTGGAGAGAAGACGCTGAGCGTCGCCGAGGAGACAGACATTGACGCCGAAGAGGCGATCCAGGTGCCGACGGCTGAGGACCTGAACCTCAACAGAGGAGTGACGGATCTGGATGCCACTGCCAAGACGTCCGACTTAAATCAGTCAGCAGACAAGGTAAATCACACCTGTGGGGCGGGGGGGTTAATATATGAGGGATAGCTGCAGCTGCAAACCACGACTCAAGAAAAAGGTTGTTTGCATCACCTTGAATGGTCTTAAATTTAGTCTTGTTAGTGTTTCCCCTTTTAAAAGCATTTTCTTTAAATAAAAAAAAAACTTTATTATAATCTTTTTTGTGCTTTTAATTGACTATAAATCTGTTACAGGTTCAATCATCTTGATAAAGTTGATTTTCTGGCAGAACTTAAGCTGTTTATTGCAGACTAACCAAATTAACTGTTTTGATCAGTTTAAAATAGTCCAAGAATTGGTCTAATCCTGAGAAAGCTAAACTCAGTCACTGAAAAACGATTCAAACTATTATAGAAAATAAATTAGGATTCAATTCAACCTCACAGATTCACTATGTGAATGTTATTTAGTCAGTTCTGTAGATGTTCTTTATTAATCCCATTTTAGGAATTTGTTTTTGCAGTTTTTCCAACTTTATCAATGAAAATCAATAAATACCAACAAATGATGGTTTGCAGTGTCTTGATTAAATTGTTTTAAGAGTTTATTTTTCAAATTAAAAGACACTGAATCCATTTAAAATGTCTGACAAGAAAAAAAGTGTCAAATAAAAGTAAACAAACCAGAAGACTAAGGTCTCAAATTTGCTTCTTTGGGCTTTTTAAATAAATATGATAACTAGTAATTCAGATAGCTCCGTTACAGTACATATATCTTACTTGTTGCTTTAGTTTTTTTCCATTTGAACTAAATTAATTTGATGTCTTTTGCAAACCTTGAATTTTTATCTCTAGATTTATAGTTTTGAAATGTTTTAGTTCAATTTGATGTTTTATTGGTGACCTGAGTCCAGCTAGTTCAGACATCTGGTTTTAAATGAAACTGGTTTGAGACTCTATGATCAGGTCTCTGTATTCATCTGGGTTAGCTGTTTGAAATCAAAGCCTATTTCTGGCATAATTTTAATCTTGTTTGGAGACGAAAAATAATTTTATTTTAAGTTTGGAACATGCATATAAACATGCATTAGTTTAAACTTTAATAGAAAGTTAAGAAAACCCAAACTTTAAAAAAAAAGAAGAAAGTAAATACATTGTTCTGTGGTTTCTACTTTTATTTTATTTAATTGGACTCTCCTTAGAAGAAATGCTTGTTTTTTTTTTTTTATTTCTACTGCACAAAGCAAATGGCTTTTTTGCAAAATGCATGACTGTGCAACAAAAGAAAAAAGTCAAACACTAATATTTTGTTGGACCACCTTTAGCTTTCATTACAGCATGCATTTTCTGCAACATCATTTTAATGAGCTTCCTCTACAGCACATTTATTTTCATCCAAAGTTGTATTCATTTTTCACCAAACTCTTGTAGAGGTGATGGAAGAGTCGGACCGCTGCACAAATGTTTCTAACAAATCTAAAAATTTAAGCCTTTTTCCCCAATTTTCCTGGTTTCCTTAAATCAACACAGCTGTTTAGTTCCAGTCCCTCGGGGCCCTTTCATGCTCATACATCCACTGTTAAACATAGAGTTCTGCTTTTTTAAAAAAAAGTTCTTAATGATTTTGCAAACATTTAAAGAATCGGTGAAAAGCAGAATTATCCATGCAGTAATCCTCCAGTGAGATGTGCTTCTGATTTGTTAAATCCAGGTAGTTTTTGTGGGGGACAGGCAGTGTCTTTACTAAACACCTCAAACAGACTATACAAAACAATCTGCAAATTATTAAAGTTCCCTTAACAGAATAAGAACACCTTTAAAAATCACCTTCTGATTGTTTATACACTAATTGTTGGAGCACATAGAGACAAGCGAGCTGGAGGAGCAGAAACACGTTTCTAAATGAACGATAGTTTGTTTTTGTGGATTAATTTTTTAGAATGAATTTTTACCGTGCTCATAGTTTAAAACTGATACTGAGATGTTAAGAATTGGTTATAGCCTCTAATGCAGAAAAGCTAAAGTTTGCACTGTAGTGGTTTACCAGCAACACATTTACGTATTACGTAAGTGAAAAAATTCACACACACACAGATTCCTCAACTGATGTGTGTCATTATATCCTTACATTAAATCGCCACCAGTCTATGTGTCATTTGTCAGCACTGTGTCGTTATCTGAGCCCTAAAACTGGAGCAGGTCACCCAGAGCATGTGTTTGTGTGTCAGAAGAGATTTGATGCAGCTAGAGAGCTGCTGGGGGGGCGCACAGCTGTGTGGCTCAGCTGGCAGAGCAGCATAGTTACTTTTGTTTATGCAGATTGTTTACCACAGCGTTGTGCACGCCTGGAATTAGGATTGTGATCGAGGAAGGAGCGGGAGGACGGCAGTCTGATGGTTTTTATGCTGCTCCACAACTAGAGAGGAAGTATTTGCATCCAGTTGGCAGCAGTGATATAATTGTGTTTTGGCCTCTGCTGTTTATTGATTCCCACACTCTGACTTCATTTGTTGCTTGTGCTCCGTTATTGTTTTCTAAAAGTGGAATATTGTTTATTTCTACAAACCATTTTTCTCTCATTTCGATTCTGTTTGGGAGAAATGCTGATATTTTATTGCTTGAAGATGATGAGTTGGCTCCAAGTCATATTTTAAAACTCCTTGACTTCTAGTTGACAGAAGCTTCTGATGGTCATACATCTCCATTTTTACCATTTTAAAATGTTTCACATAAGAGATATGAGAAGTTAAAAAGACTCTTCACCTCCAGTTGGCAGTGAAAATTCTGAGTCCAGAAACAGTGAGAATCAGTGAGACTTCAGCTGTGTTCACTTTGGATTTGGGGGGAATTTGAGAGAAAACTACAAGACAAGCTGGGCAAAAGAAAACAAACATTACCTACGCTTTAATGTTTGAACTTTATATGAAGTATGACGTTTGTGAGAGTGAGAAGAGAGTGTGGAAAATGTTTTGAAAACTTGAAAGATGGTGAGAAACACCATCAGACTAAATCTCTAAAAATCTTAAAATGACAATTTTGAAAATGAAAATGACAAAGTCCGAGTTCCTGCGACCTGTCTGAATGGTGTTTCTTTTGTAAACAACACCTGATCTACAGAAGCCCAGAAGGACTGGGTCTTCTAGCAAATTTTGCAAAAGTCCCACTTTCTATCTGGAAATTGTTTGCATTGTTTTGTGAATTTTGTCTATGCTGTTGGATGTGCTGCCACCAATAGTCATAGCACACATCCAGCTCCATGTTTGATGCAGTGTTGGATGATACTGCTGTTGATTCAAGACAATAATAGGCCCCAAAAACAAAGAACAGGTGAAATGCCTAGAATAGCACTGCACAGGGTGTTTCACTAGCTCTGTTTTGCTACAACAGATTTTTGTTTGGGAGGTTTTTTTTTTTTTTTACGTTGTTCTGGCTTGGTTGCTGTTCTGCTTGGAGGATTTTTGCTGCAACTTTTCTACGTTTTGGCCTCGTTATATTGTGTAACCATAGCAACACAAAACTTGAAGGAGCAGCTAATTGACTTCTCAAAAGCACAAATAATTCTCAAACTGAGACCAAAATTCCAGACGAGTTAAAGAGGAGGAGATATGGATGTAGAGCAGGAGCAAAGATTAGAGAGAGGAAGAGGACGTTTAGGCCATCACTTATAATGGGGAACATGAGATCTCTCAGGAATAATGGACAAACCTGAAACACTGGTTAGATTAAATGTTGGATCCAAACATCACGTCGCTGTAGACTCCAAACCAACCTGTTTACTCACCTCCTGAAGTCTCACCAGAACGAGGGACCCTTCAGGATCCAGCCTCTGTTCAGCTGATTAGTCCTAATAATGTTAGAATTATGAGACTTTTCATTACAGCCTTTGATTGAAAGCGACACGGCGTGAAATCACTGAAATAACGAGCCTTCAGCACCAACCTCCGTTCTCAGGTCATGAACGTATGTGACAGTGTGCCTCGCTCCTCTACATGTAACATATAGATGTTAAGGTCTTTTATTCCGTTGACAGATTGAGTCATTTAAGCTGAGTGGAAATATGCAGCGGCTAGTGGAGAAAGGTAACGTGAATAAAACGTATGCATGCGCCTCCTGTGCCTTTGCATTTTCAGCTGTGCGTGTCTGTTTTTGAGCAGAGGGATTTGATTCACTGCAGGGTTTCTCTGGAAGCTCATGAAAGGGAAAGCAGCCTGCGAGTGTTAAAGTTCATTCTCCTTCTGTCAGCTCCCGTTAGACTGACAAATCCCTCAGCGTCGTGTGCTCAAACGATCCCAGAGGACTCGGAGAGCACGCATCAATTCTACCTTTGGCTTTGTGTGCTCGGATTGAGTCGAGACGTTTTGTTGTTTCAATCGGCTCGCCTGTAGGATCAAAAAGAGCGTTACTAGCAGACAAATTGGCATGAAAAAAGCCACAGCTAAGAGATGAGTGCGTTTTACACATCTCACTTGTTTTCTGGCATGAGGCTTATTGATTGCTTCAGTAAAAAGTGAAAGTTGTGCAGAACAAAGGAAAAAGATGCTAACGGCACATGACACGAATAAGCCAAAGTCAGAACTGAACCACGTTTTTTTATATCTGACTCTAGCTTAGAAACAGGAAGCTTGTTTTTTAGTTTTAAACTCAGTCCCATGTAGGGCTGTGCAACATGGCTAAATATATCAGGTGAAGACATTAAGATGTCTTGTTTTATATCTGACCGTATTTTTGGCTGCTGTGTGCGTGATGTGACAGAGGAGGCATTTTAAATATCTAATTTAAATCTAGTAAATAAATAATACTTCCCATGTAGGGATTACTGTATATAAATGTGTCTTTGAATATATAGTAAATGCACTATATTGTGTTGTTTTTTGGTTTTGTCTGGTATTTTGATCATATGGCACAGTTGTATCTCATAAGAACGATGGAGTCCTGATTCCTTTTGGAATGCAAATCAAAGATGAAGCTACCTGGTGCTGAAGTCAGATTTTTCAGGGGCATATTTTAAATAAAGTGTTACAAATGTTTTCTCTTCCTTTATTTTGGCTCAAAACATAAACAATCTATGTTAAAATTATTTAGAACGGCTCGTTAGAATCTCATTAAAAAAACTGGTCATTCAAGATTTGATGTAATTGTCAGCCCACTCATAAAAAAAAAGTGCACAAAAGGTTGAAATAGTTTTTCTGAAGGAAACTGGTGACATTTGCCAAGTTCAAAAACATCAAAGCAATGTGCAAATTCCAGCTGGAGATACAAAATAACAGAGCAAGAACCTAAAATTAAAAGAACTAGGATGAAAGGAAAGGAGACTAGTGTGGGACAGGAGATCTGTTTCAGGCGTTTTGGCTTGAGGGAAAGGCTGCAGATTATTTAAGTCTGATTGTTGGAGGGAAGAAACTGTTGTGATGTTTCTGAGTGATTCTGATGCTACTGAACATTTTACCTGATGGCAGAGGGGAGAAGAGGGGCTGGAGGGGCTGAATAACCTACATTTTTATTTTATGTCTGTGTTTGTCTGGACTAAAATGCTTAATTAATTAAACCAGTAACAGAACACATTATTATTACGACATTACATCAACAAAACAACAAAGGTAACAACTACACTTTGCATAAAAAACATGCATTAAATTAGTCTCTAAAATTGGGTTAATTAATGATATTTACATTACTAGATAATAAGTTGTGTATAGACCAACAGCACATGAGTAAGGCTTGAGTTAAATCATTTTTACTTTAAACATCAATGCAATTGATTTTGACATTTTTGTTTTAATATAATTTATTTGTGGTTTCAAACACTCTGTTTTGAACATCATTCATCAGAAGTTTGATGTTGGATTGATTGAAAGGTGTCTAAAGGATGCGAGGTCACTTGAAACCAAAGAGTAATACAAAAGCCTTGTATTTGGTCCAGAATGTGGCCAGTTGTTTTCCTTCAGAGTGATTTAGAAACAGAAGGCGCGTGTTGCTGTTCTCGTTCCTTAAAGTGAGGCTGTAGAACAAAAGCTTTTCTAAAGATTTTGCCTTTGGCCCACTTTCAGCTGCTGTCAGGCAGGTGTGGGCCCTCTGATCTATGAGTGCGGCGCTACAGGCGCACAGCACTCTGTTTCTTTCTCCCACACTTCCTCCCAACCCGTCATTAAAGCACCTCGGTTGATTTAGACCCAACATCAGCAGATTAACGAACAGGTTTCTCCTCACAGACTTTAGGGCCTCTCAGCTGCTGGTTCTGTTTGATGTGACGAGTTTAATACGTGTCTCAGAGGTGAGTGAAGAGCTGGATGTCCTCTGTGTTTGGGTTTTTCCTCTCTTCTGATCTTTGTTGGCTTAATATTAGAAATTGATGTTTATAATTTTTTCTGTGATCAGTAAATGGAGATTTAAGCCCAGTAAATATGTAATTTAGTGAACATACTGTTAAATTTGTCCCCAAACAAATAAACGAGATCAGAAAAGTGAAAATAAAGAAGTTAAGGTTTAAATGCACCTCCTAGATCCTTTAGATTTCTGCTTCTCTTAAAAATCGATGCTCAGGTGGTTCAGGTGTCTCATTAGTTCGAAGGTCCTGAGGCAGGTCCAGGACCTGGAGGAGTGTTTTTACCTCAGTCTAAAACCTCTATAGACCCAGGATGAGTCGTTTCTACAGTCTGGAACCAAATAAGGCGTCATAAAACAAGAAAAATAAAGTTTTACATTTTTCCCTCTTAACAGTTTTCTCAGCGCGCTGCGTCAGCTTTAAGAAAACAGAATGAGCTCGTCCTGCTCGCCTGAGTAGATTTCCTTTCTATTATTAAATGAATTACACTGCTTTAGCTCTTGTTCTGTGGTTTAATCTAACTTGGAAGACTTAAACAACCTCTTTATTCTTTCTGTGAAAAGAAAAAGGAAACTGGAGGGTTTTTTGTTGGTTTTTTGCTCTGATCTAAATTTTTAAATGTTCACTGAAAGAAAATAAAAAAGCAGAAATAAATATTTTATTCCTCCAAGTATCTTTAACATTTTTGTCTTTTATGGTCCGATATCATACATAATTTTAATTTTATCTATATTTAAAGAACTGGTAGATTAACAGGATATATTTCTTTTATAAACTCATATCTGACCAAACAGCTTTTATTCGTTTGTCTTCGTCTAACAGACGTCGACTTCATTTTTAAAAGGTTTTGGTTTTTATACTCAAAACTTGGATTAGAAGCATGTTCTTTTTTAGCAATTTAATTTATAATCTTCTTCATTTTCCTTTGCTCAGTCTTTGCCTGATCTAACATTTGTTATTTTTGACAGACTCACAGTTTTTCTGCTCAGAATAAATAAACGTATCATCTTTCAGTTTGTTTCTGGACAAAGCGGTGAACTGTGTAAATGAAGTGGTCGTATTGATCATGGTGGAATAATTGCTTCATGCAGTGCTGTTATAGGTCTTCTAAAAATGATTTTTAATTATTTATTTGGTTCACTTTGCAATTATCAAACAGCCTTTCTAGAAAATGTGTATAAAAGCTTATAAGACTTTTTCCAAGTGTAGGAAATGTTCCCTGGAGGATTTTAAAATCTGAGTAAAAATGTCTGCTCCCGACTGTGAGAGCTTTGCTGTAATCCAACAAGGCGGCACTGATCAGGATTTCTCTTCCCGTGTCTGATTACTCACCTGTGCTCAGGATAAAGGTGTGATGATGACATAAAGCCCTGAGCAGAGAGGAGAAACGAGGGGTGAAATCCTCAAATGTTGCACAGAGTTTTTAAAAGTGAGGAAATATGTTTTGTGTAGATGTTCTAAAATGATAAATTAGCAATTTTCCTTATAAATTTGAGGATTCTTAATGTTAGTTTGCTTTTAAGCTAAAAAAAAATACAATATTCACAGTTAAAATGTTTCCCAGTGATGCAGGAACACTCAGAAGTGTCCCTTCACCCCGGCTGAGTTTTCCAGCCTTGCAGGACAGAGACGTATATTTTTAATACTGAGGCAGCCAATCAAAAGCGGCTTTTCCATTCTTCACTTTCTGCAAACTCAATTGGGTTCTGTGAAACTGGTTCTTGAGGGTTTTTATTAAAGGGACCAGCTTCCAGGGAGTTCGTCCTGATAGCTTTGTAGTCTGTTGACTTTATTTCTCAGCGTGTGTGCAGACTTTTGTTAGAGCTGTCTACCTCCAAGAAGTCAAAAAACAAGAAGGTAATAAAAATACTCCGTCTCTGCACAAACTTTTCTCTATCGTATTTTCTTTTCTTTCCGTGTTTGCTAACATGTGTAAATGTGGTTTCCTAATTTCTGTCTGAACCACAGAGGCATCCTTTTGCACATGAGAGCTTTTATGTTGCCGTTTTCTCTTTTAGACTCCATTACATCAACCTGCACATTGTGTTCAAACTCAGCTGTTATTCTGCATTTAATTTGTTCATTAGACTCTGACTAGGGGCAGCAGGAACACAATATGGAAATATTCCATCTTCTCTAGGTCTTTTAATGCTTCCATTAACAATATTATTATTTACATGTTTTTGCTATTTAAATAAAACGCCGTGATGTGGAGGGTTTTAACTTCAGCGCAGAGATGGGAACTCGAGTCTGAGAGTCGGACTTGAGTCAGACTTAAGTCGCAAAAACAATGACTTGTGACTCGATTAGGACTTGCCCTGTATAGATTACAGTATATTGCACAGATAAAAATGGTTCCATTTACCTGCTAGATGAAAAGTCATCAAGCAGGTTTGTTTGTTCTGGCATCCAGATAAAAAATCTGCAGAAATGTTCAGAGGAAGGAGGCATGTCCGGGTGAGTGCCACTGAGGAGCTGCCATGGGCCCACGACAAGCTCGGCACCCAACAAGCCCTCTCCCCCTGAACAGGACTGCACCATGTGTGGTTTGGAGCTCAGTCCAGGGGGAGGACAGGCGCCAAACAACCTGTGGCAACCCCTTTGTAGAGTCTGAGCAGAACTTTACCAAGGGGTGGAGTGTCAGCCCGTCTCCTTCAGTGTTGAGGACCAAGCAACCCACCTCCTCCCTGCAGGCTGACTCTTATTTATGGTATATGACCAATCACCATGGTGTCATCGGTGAACTTGATCATAGTAGTGGGTATAACTTCATGCAGAACTTAAGACATAACTAGTTGGGATGAGAGAAGACGGATGATATTCTCACATCAAAAGCATCATCTCCAGGGAGCCAATCATCCTTTACCTCCTCATCCAGGCTCACCCATCACTGATGGACACCTGAACATTAGAATTACCAATAAGAACACACAGGCACAACTTGCAATGACACTCATAACCAGGTCAGGAACCTGTTATTAACTTAATGAACTTCTGTTTAAAACCAGGAACCCACTGGTGACTTGTGAATTGCTTATGGGACGTCAACACTGTGTGCACAGGCAGACAGGATAAAACATGCAGCAAAAGTTTTTATGAAAACTGAACAACTTTAAACGTGTTAAATGTTTGTCTTTACTAGATTTTCCAGCTACCTCCGAGTTCTGAAACTCATTTTTAAAAACAGTTTTTGGCTTTGAGATTGGGAGCATTGTGTGGAAATTGGAGAGGAAATGAGAAACCTTTTCTGAAAGGCAACACAACCGTGTTGTATGCTATTTCTGGCCAGCAGCAGTGCCCAGCATCGCCGTCAGCTGGGGTCTCAGAAATTGCTTTTGATTGACCAGCTGGCCTGAGATTAGACATGCTGTATTTTGACGTGAATCTAACTGTTGTGTTCAAAAAAACATCCTCAAATTGTAGAAAATAGTCTGAATCCTGTAAGAACATTGAGAATGTAAGAGGAGGATTTGAAGAATATGCTGTTCTTGGTCTAGTTTGTTGAGTTTTTTCAAGTTTTTTATTCCCCCTAGAGAAAATTGATCTGAAGTATTTCTGATATTTAACTGATGGCAAATTTTGCAAGAAAGACCAAATTTTCCTAAATTACTGCAACTGAAAACAACACTTCTACAGTATACAGTATATTTATAGTGGTGTGAAAAAGTATTTGACCTGTTCCTGATTTCCTTTGTGTTCGTCACACTTAAATGTTTTAGATCATCAAACAAATTTAAACAATAAACACAGAAAACACAGATAAACACAAAATTCATTTTCTAAATGCCGTTCATTATTAAGGGGAAATCATTTAAACCTACATGGCCCAGTGTGGAGAGGTGATGCCTCCTAAACCTAAGAATTGGTTGGGTCACCCATTGTAGCAACAAATCAAGTGTTTGTGATAACTGGTAAAGAGTCTTTTCCAGGCTGTGGAGGAATTCTGGCTCCATTAGACGGTTTTCCAGCATGAAGCATTTTTAAGGTCAAGCCACAGCATCTCAGTCAGATTCAGGTCAGGACTTTGACTCTTGGACGAGTCGTCGCTTCACTCCGGGGGTAATTTGGTTGACCGGCCACTCCTGGAAGGTTCACCTATGTTCCGTGTTTCCACCATTTGTGGATAAAGGCTCTGGAGTCCCACAGCTTTAGAGGTGGCTTCATAATCATTTCCATGCTGAGAGATCTTAATAATGTTATTTCTCATTTGTTCTTGGATCGCAGCATGATGTCTGGCTTTTGACAGGCCTGGGTGTGGCCATACACCACACTTAATTTCTATTGTAATGAAGATGAGGAAACTGCATTTAGTGTTTACTTGTTTTTAATATTTAAACTAAATGACCTGAAACATTTTAAGTGTGACAAGCACACAATAGAAAATCAGGAAGGGTGCAAACACACACCACTGTATATTTAATTAATGTTGTATCACCAACTAACAGACTCTATGAATGAATGTTGGACACTATGAAAGAAAGCCTCTCTACAGGAATGAAAAGGCATGTTCAATTTTTACAGTGTAGCATGTTTTATGTGATGTTTAAAAAAGCTACAGACATTTAATCATTCTGGTCGTTGGTTTCAGCTGCAGCTTCAGATCTAGTAAAGGAAGTCCTCCTGGGATCCATTCCCACACACTGGGGCGAAATATTTTACTACTTTCTGACTTTATGGAAGAGCTGTTTGAATTTGATGGCCATCACTATTTATTTAAGTCTCCGGCAAGTAGAGTTCTTAGAAATGATAAAATGTGTGATGATGATTGGGGGGGGGGGAGCTGGAGAAGAGGGAATTTTAGCTGATAAATCTGCTGCAGATTTCTCCACTTCTGGATGAGCATTTCTCTTCGGAAACAGGAGGTTTATTTAAGATTTCTTCTCCTGACTCAAAGTACTCATCATTATTTAAAGTTTACTGGAAATCCAATGATGATTTTAGCAGGAATTATGGAGTGTTTACATCGTTTTGTTTCAGAACTCAGAGGATCTTCAGTGTGAAACTGTTTTATAAAGATGGCTTGTTAAAATAGACAGAAATTTTCTTACGACACATCTACAAACACTCAAAGTAAACATTGATCTGATGTGGTTTGCCAAAAAGCTGTAGTTTCTCCCTGAATGTTTATGCCTTTTCAACATGATTTTAGGGATACTCCAATCTGATATTCTGTGTTTTTCTGTGAGTCGTGGAGCCCTCTTGGGTTTTCTTTACAGTAAGGAGTTCATCATAGCTGAAACTATGACCGACAGTGTGATCAGTAAGTGATGTACTTTGACTTTCAGTTGTTGGAGATGATCATCTTTGGCCATCTCTGCTGGAGATGGTCTTCTGATCCAGGGGTAAAATTCCCCGTCATGGCAATTGGAAAAGAAGACAAAAAAGTTCTGTCAAATCTCTTTCTCGCTCTTTCTTCTCGTGCTGGACCGAGGTGCTGCGCGAGGACCTGTATCCAGACTGGATTGACCAGCGCGAGCCCTGCACTCCAGGAAGTACGCTAGCGGTCCGTGTTCCCTCCACCTGGACAGAAGTCTGCGCTGAGCCGCTCTCGCCAATGGTTCTTGCCCTGGGTCTGGAGGTAGACTGGGCTGGACTGGCCCATATGGTAACTTTGGGCCAGTCACGAACTAAGCTGCCCCCTCACCCTGCGAGAGACTAATTTTCTGCTGGAGACGGTCTGCTAGTCTTCAGCTGCTGGAGATGGTCAACTTTGGCCTTTGGCTGCTTGGGGATGGTCTTCTAGTCTTTATCTTTAACATGCTGGTCATTAACTGCCTTCTAGTTTCCTGAGACACTCTGTCCTCAGCTTTCTACCACACCCTGATAGCAAACAGCTCTGTGACTACCACTCAGCTTTTATATAGGCTGACTGACCGATTATAAGACCTTTGTGATGCTAACTAGACGACACACCATGTTCATATTTTCTTGTGGTACCCTTACCAGTTTTTCCATAAATTTAGTCAGTGTTAAGTTCCTTCAGTGACCACTGTAGGTTCTCCTTTCCTCAACAGAAGGTCACCAACTGTTGGATTCAGCCCAAACTGAAGTTTGTGTTTAATTAACAACCAGATGGTTTAGTTATCAGTAACAGAATCCTGAAGAAACCAAAGTAAAATGTTGAGTTTTGGGAAGAAACTGCTTTTCACATTAGATTAATGCTGAAAATCTCTGACTCAGCTTTTATTACACTCAGTTCATAAGTTCAGCCTGCAGCTGCCCAAAGGGTGAAGATGTGCTGATTAAAAAGTGACTAGAAAATCTATTTTTATCATCTGTTACTGTAGGATTCAGGTGTCTGCACATAAACTCAACCACAGCTGAGAAAGTTAAACCGTCATTAGTATTTAAACATGATTAAAGTGTATTTTATCATAGTACCATTATACTGTATATGTTACTATTACCAGTTCAAACCAGTCTGATGTGATTCATTCATAGGAACTAAAAACCTTAAGCCATATAATGACTTTAAAGGTTAATGGTGTGAAGTTACAGCCAGAGCAGAATGATCCTGCAGACTTTTTCTCAAGAGCCTTTGATAAAGTTATAAATCTGTAGCCGAGGCTGTCGGCAGTGAAGGAAGCCAGAACAAGACAAATCTCTTCCCGAACCTGTGTGTGTGTCTGAGCGCGCGTGTGTGTGTGTGTGTGTGTGTGGGAGGAGGCCGTCTGTTTGACAGTCAGCGAGCGGCGAGTGTAATCACAGCTGTAGGAGGAGAAATAACTTCCTCTATCCCTCGTCATCCATCTCCAGTTACCTTTCTCTCTCTTCTATTCACTTATAAACAGTTTTCACCTCTTAACGCCTGGAACGACGATCTAGGAGTTTTCTAGTTTGAGTGGAATTACATAATAATGGTAGACTTGAAGGCTTTTCAGGGTGTTTTTTCTCTTGTCTTTAGTTCCCATGTTTGTTTTTAAATTTTAAGTGAAATATACCCTATTTGGTATCCCATACACATTTTCTAAGCAGTACACGCCGTTGGCTCAAGGGAAATTATAATTGCAGGTCAAACAAAGACTCCTATTTTAAAATTTAAAAATCTGTTTGGCCCTGAGGGGCTGATTCATTGGCTTTTAAAAAATCTTTCAGTGGCTTATTAAAAGTTTTATATATTTTATTTTGTGAACAACAGTGGCTAAAACTTTTCTCGTCAACTTTTAAACAGAGACAACGTTTTTTACTCCCGGAATTTGTTAAAAGTTCTACATTTGGCAGACAGAAGGTCTAATTTAAGCTCCAGTTTTTGAGCTAGCTTCTATAATCAAATGGTACCCAGAGAGTCACTGGCACTAGGATGTAGACCTCTTACCTCAAGTTTAAAATATAATATATATTACTTCTGTTTCTTTGTAGTTTGCAACCTAAATGGGAATCTTGATGTGCAGGGAAGAGACAGAAACTTTGTGCAAAGTGTGGGAGTCGTTTTATAGAATGGATGTAGCAGCTGAATGATTCAGCTAAAGAAACGGACAAAACTAATTCAATAAAAGCAAAATAAATCATAGTTTAATCAACATGAAAGTGTGAGAGTATCCTTTAACAATGCAAACACTGGTGACCTTTTCATCAAACAGCTTAAGTGCTGCTTGTTTTTTGGTTGAGCAGCTTTCTCAAAGCATTTTTGCAGCTTAATTAATGTATTTTTTCTCATTGGAGAAGGATGGGAATGACTGCTCAAAGGTGCATTTTCCATCTGTGTTACGTCCCATCCTGCTGCTGCTGCTGACAGTCTGTTTATGTCTGCATTTCCTCCTCATTCTCTCTAATACAGACTTGTTCTTCTGTCCACGGTGCTTAAAAGCCAAACATGTCATCATTTTTCCTCTTCGTTGCTCTTAGTGCTGAATCATCTCATTCACACCTCCACTTACTAAATCTTCTCAGTTTGCCTGACAGTTTCAAAGCCACCGCAGCAATCCTGTTGAACATCCTCTACTTCACAGCTGAGGAGTCGTTCACAGTGTCTCATAATAACTCTTAGGAGGGAAAAATAAGGTGTTTTTAAAGAATGATTTGATCAGATAGGCTTTATGTGGTTCATAAACACACATATATACTGATCTGCTACATATATACAACACTGATTGGGAAATAGATTAAATCATTTCAGCTGGGAACTCTTTAGGGGTTGATCTTGATCAGGCTCCACAAGTGCAGAGCTTTCTCAGGTAGGTGAGTGTATCTGCAGCACAGTGAAGAGAAGCCTTAAGTGGATGGTCTGGTGTCGAGAAGGGCAGCAAAGAAGCCGCTTTCCACCAAAAAACCATCAGAAACAGACTGATATTTATTGTCACTGTTGATCCTTGTCCTGCCAACAGTAAAGCTTTATCACATCCATGAATAAAAGCATGAGACCTCAACATCCTCCAAGAGGAACTCCTCCCAACCAGCCAAGGACATTATGGTGATGAACAGTATGATGGAGCACCTGGCCATCATAACTAAGTGTCTTATTGAACAAAACATTTAAAAAATTGGATCCATGGTCATGAAACTCGCCAGACCTGGGATTTCATTTTCAATCAAGAGCTAGGTTGACAAACAAAACCCCCAAAATTCTGAACAACTCTAGGTATTGATTATGAAGAATGGGCTGCCATCAGTTAGGATCTGGACCAGCAGTTGATTGACAGCATGTCAGGGTGAACTGCAGAGGTGTTAAAAACGAATCAACACTGCAAATATTGAGTCTTTGCATAAACACAATGTTGTTGTCAGAAAAAAATCTTTTTAATTTTTGATCGCTGCTGTAACTCTAGTTTGTTGTTGAACTTTGTGTTTGGATTATATTGGAGTTCAGTTCTCCAATGTGATCTTGCAAATCTTCTGGAAATTCAACTGCCTTCCAAGTTACTACATTTGTGTGAGATTTACCAAATATTTGAAGACAATACCTCCTCCCACATGTTAAAAGCAGCAGACGCCCTCAGAAGGACGAGGCTTTGTGCCAAATTGCAAGAACTACTTGGCAGAAACTCAAGCACAACACAGAAAAGATCCCAAGTCATTAATTAAGTCTCCAGACTCTCCAGATCTCAATCTGATTGAGCATCCAGCAGATGCACTGCAATAAGCCACAGAGTCTCAACTCCAAAACTGTTAGAGAATCCACTTCCACCAAAGGACACTCTCTGATGTCCGGGGCGTTTTACCAGCAGGAGGACGACCTGTGCAGGATTAGGCAGGTGGATTTATGCTGGTGTCAGTTTTATGGAGGAAAAAGTCTTTTCTGCTGTTCTATTCCCCTCATCGTGTCCCAAAACAGCCTGTCAAGCTGGATAATTAGCTCCTAACCTAAGAGCCATCTCTGATAGGCCATCAGTCATACACTCGTCCCATGCAGAGTGTGTGTAAGAGGACAGGATTGTCTGTGCGACTCCAGAAGGTGCTTAGAGGGACAGATGGTTTCATGCTGGTTCCTAAAGGCGGGGTAGGGTTCAATTTAATCAGGTGTCGAATAGTTTGGTGATTCCTGTCACTTTGAAGCACCTGTCTGTCCTGTTTAAGTGATGAAACTTTCTGCTGACTGAATCCTAACAAAGTGTTCAGGTTTGGCTGCCATACAGCATCATAAAGCAAACGCTGAGAAAGCAGAAGGAACACATGCGGCCAGGGTGAGATTTTCAGAGTAAATCACCAGGAAGACAATGAGCTGCTTTTGTCAGTGAACATAAATAAGTTCAGCAGTCCAGCGTTAGTGGTGTAATAAAAAACTGTATTGTGTTTTAATGGCTATAAATGATGGTATTCATGAATGAATCTTCTTATGAATTAATTGTCTTATAAATGTTCTTCTATTTACAACATTGTTTTGTATAAAAGCAACAACTAAAATATTTCTAAAGAAAATTCAAACTTGTTTTCTATAAATCACAACAGTAATTTATTTGTAACTTAAGTTTATAAATACAGACTAGAAATGAAGCTTCAAACTTTTATTGTGTTGAAAAAATAACTAACCTTTAACTAGCATTAAGGCCTGGTGGTCACACATGTTAATATTTATTTAAATAGTTTAATGTTGGAGAAATGACAGGTTAATAGGCCCTTGAATTCTAGTTTTATAGAGTAAAGATGGATGACATAAAGTGGGAGCCTACTGGAGTGTGGCAGTGTGCACTCTGGGGGGATTTGATTTATACTATGGAAAACTATAGGCCTTAAAGCAGAGAGAGAGACGCTGTGGGTAAAGGAAGACAAAATACTTACGTTTTGATGAATAAACTGTATTAACACTATTAAGTATGTAAAGTTTAAAGAGTGTGTAAACATTCTGGAAGGTTTAGATTGCTCAAGTTATGACATAATCTTCTTAAAAATCATAAAACTATGATTGAATTTTGTAAAACATCAAAATGCCAATTCAGTCACATTAAATATAATATTGTTTGACTTGTTTAAACTTTGAATGAAGTTTTAATTGGAGGTAAGCCTGAGCTCCAAAGAGGTCTGGATTTCCTCACTCGTTTTAACATAATCCTATTGTTTTATATATAAAATATGTTGCTTTTTAGTGACATGCATCTTCATTTTTTGAGAAAGGGATGAAAAATTATGAAGCTCAATATCGACAGGCGATTAGCAGAAAAGGAATAAAATATTCCCAGCTTACTGCTGAAAATATTCATTTCTATTGCTTGTATTCTTCATTTTTTCCTTTTGTAAAATTTAGATTGGTGATCTCACCTTCACAATAATACTTTAACTGTACGGTTAAAGCAACAAATCTGCAAAACAAAAATCATTTTTGACTGTTTGGATGATGGAGAGGTTACATCGTGGGGGACTGGTTACTAAAAGCTTTAAAACAATTAGGCTGCATCCTGTTAGTTGGAGGAGAACCGAGTCCCAGAGCTTGTTATTGTTGGAGAGGAGGATTCTGATCAGAATTCTGAGTCAGTGCTGCTCATTTCACAGCTAATCAGCAGATCAACATCTCAAGTTCAGTTTGTTGTTTTGATTAAGGCTCGTTCTCTAAGGCAATTTTGTGATGCTGTCGCTTTTCTTGTTATTTATTCATTAGTTTTCTTTTTCTTCTGTCTGTTTGCATCCTGAACTGTACTTTGTGAGGTCATCAAAATTATGGTATTTTTAAAGTATTGTATCATCTCTAAAAGGGATTTGTAAATAGTTTAGATATCTTGATTAAATAGGAAAATTATTTCTTATAAAGTCATCTATAAATATTTCTTTATATTTATTTTCTCCACTCTTACATCAAGGTTTTGGGAGATTGTTTTTGTATAACACACCCTCTTCTCCTCCATGGTTCCAGGCTTCGGAGGAGGCTTCCCTCCTGCTGTCCAGCCCCAGGATGCTGCTGCCAGCGTCGGGCGCGCTGCCACCCGGAGCGCCGCTGTCTGTCCACCACCAGATCCAGCTGCTGCAGCAGCAGCTCCAGCAGCAGCAGCAGCAGACTCAAGTGGCCGTAGCACAGGTACGTTCACCAGACAGGTGTTTCTGACCTCTGTACGTAGATCAGGTAAGTTGACCATAAACAGATGTTTGTACTTTACCTTTAGAAAAACCTTGTTCCTTTTTTTTTTTAGTAAACTTTTCAAGTTTAGGCTGCAAATCTAAATTTAAAGTGTGCTGTCAGGACTTTTTAATCCAAAAGAGACACAAAACAACATCTCAAAGTTAAGAAAATTCTATCAACCTTTCTGAAGCAAAAACAGAACGAATCCTACAGCAGTGAGGAACCGACAGTCTTAAACAGCTCCAGCCGAGGGTGTGGCTCCTCCCTCTTCCTCCACTGGCTTCTCTGGACCTCCTGCGTTGGTCCATGTAGGTACAGTTGCCATGGTTACCAAGGACTGCTCCCTTCATATCTTCTCATCCTTCTCATATTTGATCATGCTAGTGGTTCAGTTCCTGACCCACATAGTTTTTATCTTCTCATTAGCAGCTAATACAGTGTTGTTTTTAACTATGTTGTTTATAAGTTATTGTAAAACTTCACAGTGCCCAATTGATTAGCTTGATACGTATAGGGCTATTGGCAGGAATGTGCCTGTTTTTAGTGTCTGTGGATCGTTTTATGTGAGCGATCAGCTTTCAGAGTGCTCCATTACTTGTTCATGCTGTGATCATCATCGTCATCATCAAAAAGCCCATTTAGCACTGGTCAAATAACCTGCTAAAACTCGTTAACGTCTCCTCCTTCCATCCATCCTCACCAAGAGCTTTATGAACCTGGAGGTGTGAAACTTGTCTGGCCTCCTGATCAGGCTATAAACATGTAAAAATCCCCACACTATACTGTAAACTGGTTTTAAGGTCATTTAGCATTTTCTTTTTTTTTTAATCAGTCTATAAATTCAGAGAATTAAAGCGTGTCCATTTTTTCCAGAATCCCTCTAAACATCAGTTTTCCTACCAGGTCTCTTACCGGACTTTGAATCTGGCTTCATATTGCTGCTTTAACCGTTTGTCAAGTCCAGAAACATTTCTTAAAGCTTCGCTCTGAAAGTCGTTTCTTCATTCTTTTTTCTTTCAAATTTGGAGGCCAGAGTCTACAGAGCTCTATTATTTCTGGGCTGATTTGCAGCTTTTCAAAAATAATTTAGATTTCAAGATTTAGGACAAGGTTATAAAAATGCTAAATTACTTTAATTATTTTATTTTTAAGGTCAAATTTTCACACTACATTAGTTTTTTTTATTTATAATTAATGCATTCTGGTCTGATCATAAAATTTAACCAGATGTTTCAAACCATTTCATTTAGTCTTTTATATTTTTCTATTGCAGTCACAACATCAATAGGTAACAATGTCAAAGTATAACTTTTATGCCACGAGCTGTAAATTAAATGTGCTCTCTACTGTGATGCAGAATTGTTCCCATCTGTGTCAGGAAACATCTGAGAACGGACAACTTTCCACTCCTAAAAGAAACAAACTTTTTCATTACAGAAACACATTTAGTGACTGTAATGTTCCACACAGGCGCTCTGAAACTGACATCAGACCAAAATAACAATACTGTTCATCTTTTTCTTGTCTAAAACTCAGCTAGTATTTCACCCTAAGTGAGGCTGTCAGAAATAAAAAAACCTCCTCAGAAAGCTGTTTAGATGTAACTGGTTCTGTGTGTGCTGCACCCTCACTGCACAGAGTTCATCCTGAGACATGTAATCAGAACTGATGATCACTGATAGGAAATGCTATCAAGATATTCCTGCAGTACAAGTACAAGTGATTGAAAAGGGAAAAACTTGAAGAAAACTCACCTGCAGACATGAAGTTTTCAGTTATGGCTGCAGTGGGAAACAAGACGAGCAAACTTTGTCTCCTGAATTCAAAAAGCATCAAAACTTCTGCTTCCCACCTCAACAAACCTGGTGACTCTTGTCTACTTGATCACATGCTACAGATTTACCCAAGGTGCCATAATCCTTTCATTTCTTGATGACGGATTCAAGTAACCTTTTCTCTGATTTGTTTGGAGTTTCTTTTGTCTTCATGCCGACCTTCCAGACACAGGTGTCTTTATACTGCAACTTGAAACACATTTACTGCACTCAGGTGACCTAACCCTAACCTAACTTGCACCAATCGGCTGTACATCTGTTGAATTAGGTCACAAAACAAACATTATTTTTAGAAATCAATTTTAACTTTTAAAGGGAGTTTTGGCCAAATGTTTAGTCAAAAAAGCCAAATTATGTTTCTCATGATTGATTTTAAAAAGCAATAAAAGGGTAAAACATTCAAGAGGGTGAAAACTTTTATAAGTTCTTGGAAAAGTCAGGGCACAAACAAGAAAGGATCAGATGTTCCCGTGTTCTTTAGGGGTTAGAACTTTGATCAAGACAAACATGTCAAGTTTCTTTTCAATATGAAACCAAAGAGAAGCTGTTAATTCTTTTGGGTGTACTGAAATAACAGAAAGCAGCCTAATAAGTTGTTTTTAATTCAGAAGTTGTTTAGGATTCCCATCTCAAACTGAAAGTTTCCACTGATTTTTGATTTGTTTCCTCTGGCGCCCTAGCCTGTCATCACAATAACAAAACAACAACGCAGACCTGTGATAAACAAAGACATAAAACCAGAATAAAGAGAGATTTCTGTCTGATCTGTTACATCGAGCTGTCAGCAAATGTCATCTGTTTAGAGGAACAACAGAGACGTCCTTTTATGTAACATGAGATTCATGGGCTGCTTGTTTTGCTGCGTTAGCCCTTGAGAAAATGTGTTTTCTTTTCTGTGTTGTAATTTTTGAAATCTGAAATTGATTTGCAGCTTCAGTGAGCCAAATGCTGCTTTAAATCTCTATTTTTATTATTTTTGCTACAAGTTAAGAGAATGAGAAACACTTTTTACTTTTTATTCTGTTAGAACAGTTATTTGTATCACATAAATGACTTGCAGCCATCATTTTTTTCCCTATTTGCCACCTGACTGCACTTTTGCAAATCTTATCTTGTAAATCTCAACAGCTGCGTTGTAAAGTGATGTTTAAAATTCGAAGACGGCGTATTTTCTGTTTATTATGGAAGAGATCAGCATTCAGGGTGAAGAGGAGGTCGTTTTCACCACTCCTCTCACTGCTGGTGGTTTCCTGACAGAACGCTCTTGTTGTTGAACCCGACCTGGAGCCTGAGCAGAGGTCACAGTAAATGGAGGTAAATTGGTGCGATGGTCGACTCTAATCACAGCTCATCCAGAGACGAGTGGAAGTGGAGATTTTAATGAAGTGTTGGAATTGAGGGGTTTTGTCGGCTCCGTGATGAAAACTTGTGTTGCAGCTGCTTCCTGGTGGAAGCTAACCTCTATGTTGTTTTTAGCTAAACTAAAGTAAAGTTCTTCTTCTAGTTTAGTTTTCTGATTCTTTATTCTCCTTTTAATTCTCTGTATATTTTATAGGTGGCGTGTTTACAGTGCTCATTAGTTGGCAGAATTGACAACAAAAAAATCGAGTATAAGGATTTTTGATTGTTAAAGGTTCTATATTCTTCACTTTCTATCCACTCTGGCTTTGCTCATAGTTTCATGACTGTTTGCTAACGTTTGCGAGGATGCACAGTCCCGTGTTTTTAAAGGGCGGGGGTGGGCTCAGGTAGACAAAGGTTCTTGTGATTGGCTCTGTCCTCCAGAGAGGAGTGGTCTTTTCCCTTCTTGACGTCAGCAGGGAAAAGATTTTGAAACCACCCATTTTAGCATTAGCTCAAAACACATTTCCCAAAAATGAGAATCAGGAAGTGAAAATGTTGAAAAATTTTCTCACTTTTGGGACTCAGACAGTCTTTTGGACTTATATGACCTTTAAAAAGAGCTTTAGAAAGTGAAATTTGTAGAATTTGGGACCTTTAAAACATCTGAAATAAATGACTGTGAGTCGGCGTCTCGTTTAAACGGGTCACGAGTCAGGTGCGTCGCCACAACACCAACTGAGTCTCGTTCCACAGCAGGATGATTTACAGGAATTCATAAACAAACATAAATACAGTTTTCAGTTATACCTGTATGGCTGTGATTTAGAGTTTTAATAAGGATATTCATAATAAAACCATTGCTACTTCGGACATCCATTTACTGTTAAACCAAATGAAACCCAATCATTTCTCTCAATCCCTTCTGCATGTCAGTAATATATCTATTAGTGCTCACTACTTCCTGTCCTTTTCTAGTTTCTTTTTGTTTAATTTGACCATTTTTACCCACACACACTGCTTGCACAGTTCCTATAATTTCCATATGATTGCACCAGTGAAAATACACTTTTGTTATCATGCTTTTCCTCCAGAAATGAGGCAAAAATAGGGTTGTTGGAGGGGTTTCAAACACTTGAGGATCAAAGGGACTTGGCGTGGGCAGGCGGTGCTGATAATCCTGAGTGCATCCTCGGCCTGTTGAGTCACAGCGTTCAGTCATAATCCCGTCACACTTTAGGAGAGTCACCGTTTCTCAGTGTTGTCTGAAAGGAAACTTGTGTCATTCGTAGCTTTGTCTACCAGTTTCAAAGATTTCATAAAATTTCAGGTCATCTCTAAGGTTTGGTGTCTGATGCAAAGTGTTCCAGCTGAAGAGGTTTTGCAGAATTTAGAAGAAACAGTTCTTTGATGTGCTCTGGTTTCACTTCGTAATAAGAAAAGTTTTAAAACAAGGCATAAACATTGATTTATTTGTCAGAGAAAAGGGTTAGGGAAGGAAGTGAGGTTTAAATAAGTACCTTGTGCACTATCCCTCACCCTTACTGTGAAAATGATGAAAGGAACTAAATAAAGTTCCAATCCTTGTAAGAGAAGGAGTCCAAAAGCTGTCCTCTGGGTCTCCTGAGGAACAGTTTTAAACAATGGAAGTTATAAAAAAAATCTGAGACACTGCTGCCTAATTAAAGCTTCATTTCAGGGCCTTCATTTTAAACACACTCAGATAAGAGCAAAAAGAGCTGCAGGTTCACTCACATGGGACAGCTGCAGGGAAACACCAGTAATTGGTTCTTTGTCTGCGCCTCTGTTTTATTAAAAGGTTTAATTTTATGCCTCCAGTAGGTAAAAGGATAGAAATGCTTTTATTCAAATGAGCAAGTTGTGGTCAAAACATGCTTCTAATTTCTATCTAACGGAATAGGTTAAGGTTTAGGACAACTCACCATTTATGTGTTGGTAGAACAACTTGTGTTGGTAAATTAATCAGTTCTGTGTATGAGTTTGCATTAGTTTAGTGTTTTTTAGTTGCTAATACTCAAGTTTTCATTATTTGATTCATTAGGTTCTTCATTAACTGCCCTATAGATGTTGAGATGATGCTGTATCTGAGTCAGATTCTGCAGAATCACAAGCAGAAACGGCAAAAAGAAGTCGATCTCAAAATTCAAACTTTATTTATTGAGCGCTTATAAATAACTACTGTTGACCAAAGCTCTGCACAAAACTGCAAAAATAGAAATAAATACAATGACATTAAATACAGTAAAATGTCAGAATGGTTTAATTCAAATCTTTCTCAGTTGGGCAATTTATCATAAAATACAGCAAACTGTTTCTTTAATAGAGGCAAGTATTTACATGTCTACAGCAAAAATAGCTAGTTTTAACAAAAAGTGAAGAAAATAAGGATATTTGTTGCCAGTTTCATTTTCAACCAAAAATACAATGAAAGTGTAAAATGATGTCTTCATGGTAAAGTGGATCTGATATTTGATTTCATTTGTAATTCTTTTGACCTCCTGAGTTCAGAGCTTTGGATTGTTTTACTTTTTTATTTCTCCTAGATGTTAGGAATAAGTTGGGCTGCAAACATACAAATGTTTTAAATTGTTAGTTCAAAAACAGTTACAATAAAACCATTTACCATTAACTAAATTTAAATAAATAAGAAGAAAAACATTAATTCAAAGACTCCAAGCTGTTTTTTCCATTTCCTTTACCCTCAGCTCATGACTGTAGGTGAGGGTTGGATCAATGATCAGCTGTATAATTGATCAATATTTAGATTTTATCTATGACCGGAGTCTGTTCTGATTAAATTTGCTGAATTTTACGTGTGCGGTTCCTTGTGCTCTTTCTGATCAGATATCTTTGCTTTAAAATGCAGCTCTGACTTTAACAACTAAATCTCATTTTCTTATCGTTTTTGTTCGCCTCCACCTCCGACAGGAATTATGCGTCATCCTTTTAGGAGCCGCTGCAGCTTCACAGAATAAATGTGCACAAAGGCCTCAGGATGAACCACCAGGCGTCGTCAGCAGATAAACTAACATCAGAGTAAAGCTGGTCTGTCTCCTCCAGCATCAGGATCAGGTCCTGTTAGCTGTAAATTACAACGTCAGTGTCGACATTAAGGTGTCACTCTGTACAAATGAGGTCTGCAAAGGCCACAACACAAATCACATTTATCTGTAGCTAAGCACAAGGGTAATGGAACAAGATGAGTGTCCTCTCCAGTGCTGGGTTTGAGGGTCTCATAAGTGGACGTGGGACAGGAGGAGGAAGAAGACGGGAGGCTGTGAATTCATCCTGAACCTCTTCATCCCACCGGCTTCTCATTAAAAGAATGGCGAGGTTTCATCAGAGAAAAGAAAATCTCAGAATAGAGTCCAGTCGATGACGGATAAGTAGGAGAAAAGAGAAATGAATCACCAAAGAGACCTAAAAGACAGCAGAACGAGGACAAACTGCTTGTCTTTAACTTAAAAAAACAAGAAATATTTTTCCCATAAAAGGTTATATGTACTTTGTCAATTTATTACATAAAAGATCAATGCTGCATTTAATTCCTCAATAAGTATCCAGTCACATAGAATGACTGAAATACACAACTGAAGTGTTTTTATTAGATTTAAGGAATTTAAATTATAATATATTATTTTTAGGAGTAGCAGCAGGTCGCTATAGTAACCAGTTCAATATTTTTTCATTACTTATAAATGTAACCATGAACTTCATGGAGGATGATGCATTCTGGTCAACTGTTTGTTTGGACTTTAATTTTCACTTTCCTGAGAATGCTTCGTTTATAGATTTGTTTTTGTTATATGCAATATATAATATATCCTAAATCAGTGAAAACATTTAAAATACTTAGAAAAAATGGAAAAAACAAGAATAAAATCAGAGAAAATACTATAAAATAAAGCTTTTATACTTTGACCGGTATTGCCTGGTGAATAAAACAAACTGTAGTAAACAGCCTAAAACCATATTCATTTAAGTTCTAAAGATTATGATTCTTTTTTCTGGTTGTCATTGTGAAAATCCACCTCCAGCACCCTGAGGGTGTGATGGAGCTCAGCAGTGTCTCAGAGTATTTTTGGCTCATTGTTCAATTTCCAGTTCCACCCTGTTTCCCAGTCTTTCCTCATTTTTCCTTATTTTTTTGTTGAGTGTCATCATCGCTGACGTCGTGCTGCCACGGTAACCAGTTTTCTCATCAGGCTGAAATGAGAAACTGAGGAATCATTACCAGTCGTCTCCACATGATTCTGAAAACACAGAAGGGAGAAGAGGGCTCTCCGGCCCTCCACTCCGTTCCCACAGACGTCAGAGGACTTCTGTTGGTTCTCATTAAGCACTTTATTTTATCTGGGAGCAGCAGATAAAACATCTTCCTGACAAGAATCTGTCAAATGAGACCGGAAACAAGCTCATGTCATCACTTAGGAGCCCTTCCAGGCTGTAAAGCTGCTATTCGTGCAGCTTCAGGAATATTTCACCCTCTTTGGCTCAGGACTTCTTTGTCTCTTAGTCAGCTAAACTTGAAGTCCTGCTGGGTCACGATCAAACTCCAAGGTTAAGTCTAATCAAATCGCTGAGAGCCACGCTGCCTCTCCTGGCAGGAAATCATTAATAAGTATCCTTCGCTAACGCCCAGACGCTTCTGAAGCATCTTCCAGATTTGAGACTCTGAGATTTTCTCCTTTGAACTTTTTGAAAGCGGTTCTGTGCCCTGGACCGGAGCCGGTGAGTCAAGTGGGAGGAGATGTTTGATTATGGGAGGATTTTAGGGTCGATGTGTGTTGACTGAACAGTGTCCGTCTCCTCTGCCTCCTCATTATATAAATGATTCAATGTGGAAAATAATTTTTTAGCTTTTCAGCCTCAAATTGAAACGGAGCCTCAGCTTTAATCTTGCAAACCACAGCAGGCTGCAGCATTAAGGTTACATGAGGATCAGAGCCGCCACTAAAGGCCTGCTGGTTCTATTAACATTTAATAAAGACGCAGGCTTTTCAGGACAATGATCTGCTGTCTGTGGCTCAGGATATTTCATTTGTTTATTATTAGTCTGGACTAAAACTAAAAGAGTGAGCAGAGAAGGGAGCTATTTTTATTGTTAGGCAGATAAATGAGGATTTAACCAGGTTTAACCTTAAGTCGTATATTGTTATTGTAACCTATAACTTATTTACTTATCAAGAAAAAGACAATAAAATGTTTTTGTTTTTCTTTTTTTTTGTGAACTTTGGGCAATAAGGAGTATAATAAATATATTACTAATATACAATATACGATAGTAATATTAGAGCAATTATATTGTAAGGTGATAAAGTTTAACTTTTTGTTCAAACATTACTTTGAATTTTAAGTTTAGTTTTGTTGTCATTTGTTTTTGGTTCAGTGCATCAATAAGATTTAAGGACTAAAATGTGCCATTGACCTGCTTGTTAAAGGGTTAATATGATAAGCGTTTACCAAGTTTCTTTTTTCTTTTTTGCAAGTGTACACATTTACAATATCAGAGAATATTGCAGTTTTATTATCATAAATTTTTCCTTTTAATTATGGCAATTATTAGATTTTTTTTTCTTGCAAGTTTTAGACTTTCCAGCATTAGAGGATATCCAAGTTTGTTTACATAAACGTAAAGGTCTTGGAATTTGTGAGATTTTTCTCTGTATTTAATCGTTGTTTGTTGTTGTTTGTTTTTATCAGATTCTCTTAACAGATTATTTACATCACCTGTGTTAGTACCGTTTTCTAAAATATGCTTTTATAATTCCCTTAGAGCAGCAGCTTTCTGTTATTCAGGAATAAAACCTGCAGCTGTTCCCATTTTCATGAGATTCTTTTAAACAACTCCACCTCTCTGTATAAAATCAGACTTTTCTTATAGCTGACTCACCTCTGCATGCTGTGGTTGTGTGAACAACACTACTGGTGGATGGGAGCAGTTAGAAATATCACTCTTCTCTATTTCATTTTGCTGAACGCTGTAAAACAAGCTCTATCTGTCACTCCTCCAGGGTTGCTGCCTCCTCTGTAGCTCCTGGCTGAATGCTGTTGGTCCTGCTGATCTGAACCCAGATGCACTTTTTCTTTCTATTAATTTATCTCAAACTGTGAGAACTGGGCTGTGGCTTAAAACCATAGAAAACAATATAGCAGAATTGAGTATTATTGTTTATTTAATGAAACTGTGCCAGATGAAACTCTGTTTTTATACCAAATTAAAACTATAAATACATGCTGGCAATTCTGAGTTATTGCATGGTAAATGTAAAGAGTAAATACTAGCTAACTGCTGCAATGGCAGAAAAACACCAGAGTTCTCATTCAGACGTGACGTTTGATGCAATAATTCATGAAAACATTTTTTAAAGAGAATTGAAGGCAGTTAATGCAAAAGTGCACAATAATTCTTTTAAATAATTGGGTAGACAATGACAGTTTTCTGATTTCTTGGACATTTTTATTAGATCATTTTTTATTACCTGTACCTGAATTTGAAGTGAGCTTGTTTAAAATTTAAATTTATTAAGAATTTTCTTGCTTCAGCCTATAAATGTTTGAAATATTTCCTGAGAATTACATCTTTATATCTTTATTCTTCTTCGTGAGGGATCAAATTGAGTTTTTAAGAAAATAAGATCTAGATTTTGTCCTATTTGATTTCACTAATAAGTGGTCCGTCGGGCTTCATATTCATGGACTAGATAAGTGTGAAAGTCTGTAAAGTGAGAAAATCTATGAAAGTTGAGGAAAAACTCACAGAGGAGTAATTTAAGGCAAAAACAAGAATTTTAATGTTGTTGTGTGTTTTTTGGAGGTCATGGGGAAACATCAGAGCTGTTTGCAGGAAAAAAATGAAGCCTGATGACCGAAATCAGGTGGAACTGGAACAAAACCCAGATCTGCATTTTTGGAGACTCAATTCGATTTGATCAATTTGATCTCAAGCAAAGATGGATAAATATATGAAGCTGAAATTTCCAGGAAATATTTAGAACATCTGTATGCTAAAGTTAAAAAAGTTTAATAAAATCATATCAAGGAGTTTTTGGTTTAGCTACTGTCGGTACAAAATTTGCACACATGGACATGTCTGCAGAAGTTGTGTAAGACAATACAAATTGTTTCCATGGATAAACCTGCTTTGATTTTCAGACAAATAGAACAATTATGTGACTAAATGTCCTTTATAAAGTTTGGTTTGTCCAAAATCTTCACATATAGGAGTTTTCAAGCCTTGCTGTGTTTAACTTTTAATTTTCTAATGATTTCTCTCCTTGCTTTCTTCTCCTCTGCCTTTCTTTCCATGCAGGTCCATCTATTGAAGGATCAGCTGAGCGCCGAGGCCACGGCTCGGCTGGAGGCCCAGGCTCGAGTCCATCAGCTGCTGCTGCAGAACAAAGACCTGCTGCAGCACATCTCCCTGCTGGTTAAACAGATCCAGGAGCTGGAAACCAAGATGGCTGGACCACATTCCAGTAAGCCTCATACAGGAACAGCTAATAGACACTAACAGTTAATGGTAAAAGTACATATTCATTCATCTAGATTTGGCTGCAGAAACGTGTTCATGATGCCGTTTTCTAACATGAAAAGATTGATAGAGGACTGTGGAGGCGTAATTCTCTGAACAGACATGGTTTTTCTTCTATTTCCTTGATCAGTTTTATTTGTAAGGACCATGAATCGTTAAAGTCAGATCAGGTTTTCATGTCCTCTCTGTTTAAATTAGACTTAAGATCCAGGTTTGGCTGGAAAAGAAGATACATTTCAATAAAATCAACAGATTTTGCTCATTTTACTCAACTTTGTTTTAGAAAAATGTACCTTTGAATCTTCACCTCTATGACACAAATTCACCACTGCAAATATGGAGATTTTTTTGGTTACATATTAGGTTTCATCGTACACAAAGAGTAACTCACTTAACCTTCAATTAGAGCAAAAACTCTTTGTAATTCCTACATTTGTTGTTATCAAGCTGAAACTGTGGATTAAATGTCTAACAGGCTGCAGAATAGAGCAACACACAAGCAGAAAGTCCAAAGAATTCCTCAAGAAATTTATAATAAATCCTTTTTCAAGAGAAAGTCATTTATTTGACAGATTTTTGTGAACAGATAATCAAACATCACAGTAACAGTATCTCAACTGCAGCATTGGATCAGTGGTTTAAAATCTCAAAATGATTCCATTTTTAAATGCTAAATGATTTTATATTCAATAAAAGCACAAGAAACATAGAAAAGAAAAAAACAAAGATGATCTAATCCGGTAGGAAGATATATTCCAACAACCTGTCATGTTTTTGTTAATCCAAAAAAGAAACATGAACATTTTCCAAAAACAAAACAAGTTTTAGCAACTTTTTCTGCACGTTTCTGAAGTAAGAGAAACTTTGACCAATTCAAGACACGGATAATTGTTTTGTTGTTCTTGAAAGCAGCAGACTGAGACAAACAGTCACAAATTTAAAAGAAATGCCTCCCTTAAAGCTCCAGATCACCAGTGAGAGATGGTTAATTGTGTTTTTAAATCAGCCGCTCAGTCTTCTCAGAGTCCGCTCACGTCCTGTTGCTGTTTGCCCGTCCCCGTCTCCCCCTTCGCCCTCCCCCCTCACAGCTCCTCTCCGACTGTTCAGACAGAAGATCTCTGCACCACCGCAGCCCAACCTGCCCTCCAAATGTCACCCTGCCGGGAACTATCTCTAATCTTATCAGTAAATATTTCAAAAATGCAGCGAGGGGAAAAAACGCTTCACTCGTCGCTCCCTCCTTCGTCAGTCGGACTTTTTAATATGCACCTCGATTCTTGCTTCAACCTTCTCCTGCATGCTTTAGCTCTTCAAACACCAACAAACAACGTCAGGAGAAAGTTTTCAGAAAGTTTTTCTGTTTTTCAGGCTGATCTTAAAATAGATTAAATGTCTTTTTCCTGGTGAGAAAACACAACTTGGTTCTCAGTGATGGTTACGCCATGTTCAGGAGGTGCGAGAGCAACATGAAGCCACATTGTTTCTGATGCAGGATTTACATGGTTATTCTTACATAGAGATTTTTGAACAAAAACATTCATAAACTTGTAAACTATAAGGAGACTTAGCTCCTTTAGGAATGTGATCAAAACATCTGGCATTCTAGATTCAAACAACCCTCAAGAGGAAAAGGAAGCAATATTTTTTCCAAACTAGCTCGCATTCATGAAGCTCTCGCTACATACAGATGCAGCTTTGAACTTAATCTCTACAGTTTCACAACAATCCACACCTTCAGGAGTGTGATCAACACATCTCGTTTGTGGTCCAGAACGATGACTCTAACGAGGGTTGGTGCGCCGATTAGTGAACTAGCTCACATTGATAAAGCTCTCACTACAGTTTAAAGGCTTAGTAGTGGTGGTGTTCTGTTTGAATTGAGAAAGTTTTTTGAATCAGAAGAAGCAAAATAACATCAGGAAATTGTAGTAGCAGTTCTTTTAGGACAAAAATAACCTAAGTTAACGTGCCTCTTTGCTGGAACTCCTCTAAATGAATTTTGAAACTCAGACAGTCTAGATTTTGTTTCTACCTCCCTCCATGAAGAAACAGAACACAAAGTATTTGTTTTTGGTGTAAAAAAGCTAAACCCATCATTAAGGTGTGTTTTAGCTCCAGGTCAGTGTTGCCTGTCTGTAAACAGCCACTCAAAACGTGTTTCACCGAGGAGCCGTGATGATGATGAAATGCTCTGAAACATTTTTTCTCTCCTCCTCTATATGAGAGCTGGCTGGCTTATTTTGTTAGGATTTATAATCCTCTGCTCTCCACAATTCATAGATATCTGTATCACAGAGATTAGTCTTCTGCCAGCACAGCTGATGGCAGGTGAATTTAAATCAGCCCACAGTGAAATAAAATAACCAATGTGTTATTCATGTCTTTGGACTTCCTTTTTGCTTATTCATCACCTGATTTCCATCTTTTAACCTTGTGTCTCTCTGCAGTGGGCTCCCAGGACAGTTTGTTGGAGATCACCTTCCGGTCCACGGTGCCCCCGGTGATCTGCGACCCCACCACGCCCAAACCGGAGGTGTCGGACATCAACTTGCTACCGTTTGGCGATGGAACCGGCAACGCTTTTTCTTCCTCCAACGGGACTCTGGGAAGCCCACTAGGTAGGGACCAGTGTCTACTCAAACTGGAGTGTTTCCGTTTCCTCCCGGGACCCCCGGGGCCTCTGCCTCCTCGACTCCCCTCGCCTCCCATGCTGCTTAAGACCAACAGGCCAGAGACTAAAGGTCAAGACGTGTCGGCTATGCCAGCAAACTTCTTGTCCAGAGAAGTGAAATCTTTAAGTAGCATCGAGTTCGCCAGGTTTCGCGAGTCAGGTATCGCCTCAGAGTATGAGTCGAACACAGACGACAGTGACGACAGGGAGGACGAGGAGGACGAGGACGAGGATGAGGAGATGGAGATCTTTGGCTGGGGAACAGATGAGGAGACGGTGATGCTGCTCAATGTTCTCAACAGACGGGGAGCTCCTGACTGTCTGGGAGATGAAATAGCTGTTTAAGACTTTGGTCTTTTGTCCATTCACTTTAAATTCCTCTGGATGGGTAATGTCTAGTGGACTACCCTCAGTCACGTACACTTGTTTAATTTATGTATTTGAGACTCACAAGGACACTAAAGTATCCTGTACTACGAAGCAGGTTCAGCTTTTCCAGGGTTTCTTAAAGACAGGGATTCTCAACTGGAGACCAGTTTTCAGCTGCCTGTTAGGATAAATAATAGAACTCTATCTGTTCGTGTTCTTTAATGGTAGAAATGAGTTACAGATGCAGTTATATTTACTTATTTAGTCTTTTTGGATCTACTTCTCAGTAGTCTGATATTTATTTTTTGTTTATGCCTGAAAACATCTGATTCTGTTAAAAAGGATTAACTTAATGAGTGTTGGTTTAAATTAAAATGCAGCTAATTGGTGGTAAAGAGGAATATTGCTTTCTCTGGAGCCACCACTTGATGCTCATTTTGGTTTATCCTTAATCTTGTTTTCATGTGTTGGCATACTGTGATTTTCTATCTCTCTCAATTTGGGTCACAGATTCAGTGTTATAAGTGGGCCAGTACACACCGGTATGCAGTACCAGTACTTTTAAATTTTACTCCTCAGTGTACTGAAACCTTTTTCCACCATACCAGTGTGTACCGGAACCTTTTCCTACCATACCAGTGTGTACTGGAACCTTTTTCCACCGTACCAGTGTGTACCGGAACCTTTTCCTACCGTACCAGTGTGTACCGGAACCTTTTCCTACCGTACCAGTGTGTACCGGAACCTTTTTCACCATACCAGTGTGTACCAGAACCTTTTTCCACCATACAAGTGTGTACCAGAACCTTTTTCCACCATACCAGTGTGTACCAGAACCTTTTCCACCATACCAGTGTGTACCAGAACCTTTTTCACCATACCAGTGTGTACTGGAACCTTTTTCCACCGTACCAGTGTGTATCGAAACCTTTTCCTACCGTACCAGTGTGTACCGGAACCTTTTCCTACTGTACTAGTGTGTACCGGAACCTTTTTCACCATACCAGTGTGTACCGGAACCTTTTTCCACCGTACCAGTGTGTACCGGAACCTTTTTCCACCATACCAGTGTATACCGGAACCTTTTTCCACCGTACCAGTGTGTACCGGAACCTTTTCCTACCGTACCAGTGTGTACCGGAACCTTTTTCACCATACCAGTGTGTACCGGAACCTTTTTCCACCGTACCAGTGTGTACCGGAACCTTTTCCTACCGTACCAGTGTGTACCGGAACCTTTTTCACCATACCAGTGTGTACCGGAACCTTTTTCCACCGTACCAGTGTGTACCGGAACCTTTTTCACCATACCAGTGTGTACTGGAACCTTTTTCCACCGTACCAGTGTGTACCAGGACTGTTTTCAGTCATACAGGGACCTTTTCTGGTGCTACATCAAAATGATTTTGATCTTTCACAGTGGCCATAGTTGCATTCAGGCAGAGCAAAGCAAGCGTACACAATCTCTCCAGCCTCACTGACCCTTTGCCAACCGGTGTTGTCACGGCACCAGAGGACCGTCCTTCCCTTCCAGCAGAGAGGAAGGAGAAGTTAGGATTGAGAGCGTAGAAAAGGCGGGGCCTGAGCGGCCACTTCATTCATTCTGTTTTGTGGGGGTTGTAGTCCTCAATGTTTCCAGAAACTTTAGGGAGAATACCGGGACTTTTTTTTTTCTACTTAAGGCACTGCACAGATTGTTGTGGGGAGGGGTCCAAAGCCAGACCAGTTGAGAACTGCTGCTTTAAGAGATCCGGCTCAACTATCTCTGTTTAGCTAAAACAGTTGTACCTGGTATCAGAGGACCAATCACAGTCATGGAGCTGAACCTCAACACAAGAAAGCTGGAAAATACTCAAAATCCTTAAACTCACTAAAATCACTGCCATGGCATTACAACATTTAACCTGGTTTTTACATTGAATTAATGTTCTGGATCTGCCACTTTATGTTGAAGTTTTAATTTATTTTCATTCAAGTTGGTTTCCAGCTTTTTAAAAACTCTGAGCTAAAAAAAAAGAATAAGGATAATGAGTTCAGTTCACTGAGTTCATTTTTCTCTATCTTATTTTAGATGTATTAATTAATTACAATAGCTTATAATTCTAATATCAGTTTGTAGAAACAAACCTTTGAGTGATTAAAGGTCAGTAAAAGTCGAACTTAACGGTGTGACTCTGGGAAACTCAATTAAAGGAGACACTGGTGGATTTTTATTTATTAATTTAGAGAAAGAAAATGAATTGGTTGAGAGGCGTATCAGTAACCGATCTCGATAGGAAATAAACCAACTTTATGATGCCTAAAGCTCCAAACTGAACCTGAAGCTCCCTCAATCAGACGCTAATCTTGCTCTGTAGTACAGGACACGGGAAATACTGGGTTTTTATTTACAGCTGTTGCACATTTTTGCATTTTCACCAGTGAAGCTCATCAGAGAAACTCTTTTCAGACATAAGTTTTGGTGCAAAGCGACTCCTATTTCACCTGATTTAAAAGCAAGAAACAAACCAGCATCATGTTAGTAGGTTGTCAGAAACATTTCTCATCCACAAGCAGCCTTTGGCCTCGTTTTTTATGAAGGGAACTGAGTGCCAGGAAGATGCATCAACTTTCAGGGCGTTTTCACCTGTAGATCGATTCCTCTCTTCACAACAAGTTTTCTCAACCCTGAGATCTGAAACCAAATTTAGACAGGTGTTTGAAACATGAATACAAATTATTTTAGTCATTTGCAATGTTTACCATGTCGTTTATATAAGATTAAATTAGAGTAAATAAAGATTCAGCCTGAAGATGTTTAGGAGCCTCAGAAGACGCTCTGAATCTAATTTATGTGCATATACTCCTTAAACTCTATCATTTCCCTTATTTTCTTTCTGTCTTTTCTTGCTTACACATTCGAACCGCTTCTCCATACATCACACACACATCCACACATCACACACACACAAACGTCCACACATCACACACACACACTGACACACTTCCTAATCAGGATTCAAGAGCTGAGCTTTGAATTCCCCTCTTTTAACAGATTGAAATGTAAAATGTGAGCCTGTCGATCCAGGTCGAATCATGCAGATTTCAGGCTGTTGAATGAAATCAAACTAAACACACTGCTCTGGTTTTAAAATGCAGCAACTCAACATGTCCTTCATGTTCGCTCCGTAAGCTCAGTCTGTTTTGAACAAGGAGCTCAGGATGGAGTGAAAAGTGACACTTGGACTAACTTATGGACAAACTTTCCTACTGTCTCTGTTCCTAATTAATCCCAACTATTTTTTGACAGGAATCTGTATGAAAACTTTGAACTGCTTCGCCCTTGATTTTTGCAGCCAGAGATCTTTTCTGTCTCCTCTGATTGTTAACTTATAGTCAGTTTTCATTCTGTTTCACTTGTCCGAGCGTTCTCTCCACCCCCCTTTTTTTAAATGTATGTAAAGCTGGGATTAGTCAGACCAAGGGGAACGCTGTTTGTTTCTTTCATTCAACCCAAAAACAAAAAATACTCCTCGCTCGCGCCGGAGCCGCGGCTCACGGATGAAAGCCAAGAGTTGTCTCGTTTGTTTGACTCCAGCTCTGTATGGCCTGAGGGCACAATGCAGTATTAAAGTATTAATTTTGTTTCACAAAAAGCCACTGACTTTTTATTTTGGGCTCCCATTTTTCTGAGCGGCAGTCTGGATTTTGGCAACAGACAATTCAGCAGAGACTTGAATGGATTCAGGGCAAATCTGAAGGTGTTTGTTTGCTTTTGTAGAAGGTTTTAGTCTGATATGATCCAATCCCCCTTATGCTGCTGCCTGCAATGGAATCTTTGGTTTCATACCAAATTTTTCCTGTGAGGAAATTTGTCCAAAGTTAGTAACATGTCTCTTTTTTTTTTTTTTTTTTTTTTTTTT
>SSNR01000069.1:652058-836170 GCA_006937965.1 Callopanchax toddi | reverse complement strand
TTTTTTTTTTTTTTTTTTTTTTTTTTTTTTTTGTGAGTACTAAAAGTATTAAATACCCTCACTTTATACCCAGAGATAGAAGTTTAAATATAAAATAGTCACATATCTGCTCAAACATCACTTCAATTTACTTCCGTTTTGAGTCGTTAAAGGGCAAAAATGTCCACTTCCAAAACAGCTTCTTTTTTTATTAGATTTTTTGGCATTGAATCTTTTGATCAGCTTAAGTTCTGATCAAAAATACCAAATATGCTGATTTTTGTTATGAAAAAACACACAAGAATCTAATTATTTACCATAAAATGTATTAAGAACCCACTAATGGCTTTCTTTACTTTGAAATTCCAAGTATTAGCCTTCATTGATGCAAGTTTTGAGCCTAAACAAATAGAATGTGTGTAAAATTAATCAGAAAATAGCCAAAAATTGTATTTTCTTTAAAAATATATATTTTAAATGGGTTAAAGTACCTTAAGATAAACATCCAGGCTAAATTTGTTTCCCTTAAAAAGATCTAAACCTAAAAAACTTTTTTCCATCTGTGCTGCTGACAATGAAACACAATCACATCAGAGTGTCTCACAAATCTGCTGGGATTCACTTTCCATCTTTATCACAGAAGAGACGAGACATTAGTGGAGACAGACGGAAGAGATTGATGTGCAGCAAAGATCCCTGATCAAACTCCGATGGAGGACATTAAGGTTCTGGATCATTGCTTTGCAGGCTGCTCGGGCTCCATATAAGTGAATTTGGCAGAAATCAGTCAAATACAATGAGAACATATGACTCTGAGCATCAGAGGAACACAGGCTGACCTTTCTGCTTCAAACTTTGTCCTCCACATCAGGTTGTTTTCTTCTGTAATCTCTCCTGTCCCTCATCATTTGGTTCGTTTAGCCTGCTGACGTTATGGATTTTAATTTATTTGATTTAGGTTACATTTCAGTGTTGGATAATGCTGTTTTTTAAATATATTTTTTAACTGATGTCGTGCAGGTTAAGAAGCGTTATTACAGCTTGAATAGAAGGTATCAAAAACTCCCAAGAAAATAAGTCCAGAGACTTTCTTTTCAGGCAGTTAATGGATTTAATTGTAAATGAAAGAACTGAAAAGAGCCGCTTCACGAAACCATTGATTTCAATTTCAAGTTGATCCTGCTGTAATTTAAAAAGTCTGAAAACATGTCATGATTCAAAATTTTCTTTATTTCAAACAGTTTCTGCTGAAAGAATTTTTTGGTATCATGTTCAGTCAATACTGAGATTTATTAAAGCTAAAAGTGTCTGAAGAGCAAATGAGTCACAACAGGATGGAAAAGACTCAAAATAAAGGATTCCTTCACAGCTGTTTGTAAGAAATCTGATGCTTTAATGGCAACAACTTCTCAAATAAAAAAATGTTTTTAATTTGTTTGATTTGGTTAAACTTTTATTTTGAAACAGATGCCATTGTTTTGTTAAATTGTAAAACTTTTCTTTCTTCTGCAAATAAATCTGATCTTTTTTTTAATTTGTTACCAGTAAAATTTAAGAGAATGTTTAAAAAACTCAAAGAAAATATAGAATTTACAGGTAATATGGTAATTTAGGATCATTTAGAAGTAAACAATAGGCATTAGAGGATGTGGGGATTAGATATAAAACTCACTTTTTAACTAATTCTATCAATAAATGGTTGAGTTTAATAAATTGAGGCATGTATCAGTGACTAACACTGTAAACAAAACAATAATAATACAATAAGGGGCATTCGACTGTAAACAAAAGTATGTATTTGGCGTTTAAAAAAATACTTTTTAGGGTTTTAAATGAAATAAAATAAGTTTCTCTTTCTTTTCCTCTTAGCTAAATACCAAATTCTGGTTCCTGTTTTACGTTCTTTGTTGTTTTTTTTTCTTACTTGAACATTAACTCATGTAAAAATGCATTTATTGGATTTCTTTTGCAAAACCTTGAATTCTCTGACTTTGTTTTATCTTTACGTTTCAGCTGTTTATATCTGAAGGTTCGTTTATTTGACTCTACCTGTCTTTCCTTTTAGACTCCTCAGCCTCAGGGGTAAATAATCTTTTTGTCTCTCTTTCTTCTTTTCATGTCATTCGTATTTCTTTGCTCCACCTTCACCTTCTCCTCCTGTTATCTCTTGAACTGCACTTCTCCTCCGAGCTCTCCAAAATGTCAGACACGCTGTATTGCTCAGCTGTCTCCTGTTGCCGTCTCATGCATATTGCTTTATTCATGTTTTGTGACTGGATAAAAAGAACGCCCTTCGGCTTTTCACCTTGACAAACGGGGTAGTAATCACTTTTGTGTGGGTACTTTTGTATTTTGTGCTTCCAAGCAGAAACAGATCACAGCCGTTTGTGTTCGATTCAGTAGAAAATGAAAGTTTAGTCTTTCTCAATATCTTTTTATTTGTTGAAAAATAACAGGAGAAAAAGCGGATTAGATTTAGTTTCTCCTAATAATGCAACTTATCCGTATCAGAAAACGCTTCATCTGTGAACTACTGATCTTATTTTTGCCAGTTCATCTCTCGCACCCATTTCTTCCACTCAGCATTAATGAAAGATTCGATGGCGGTTTTTGTTTGCATCTGAAGGCCACATGGTCAGGCTGAGCGGGGCTGGATTTGGTGACTCGTATCGATTTTTTCATCACAGACGCTTGTTGTTTGAAACTGGGGTTAACGACTGGGACGGCAAAGGAGCGCTGCAGATCAATAAACAGCTCAGTCTGTCAACTGCAGAGACACAGTTTAATGCACACACAGGTGCACCTGCAGCAGGTTGAAATCCAGCCAACACACACCTACAAACCCTTAAAACTCAAAGTGTAGGTCTTCTTCTTTTATCATCAGACTGGATCAAATTCAACTTTATTATACAATAAAATAAGTGTAAAAGGTGTAAAATATAAATAATTAAATAATTCCATTTTTAAAAGAACAAGTTGTTGGATTTGGTGACATCTAGTGGTGAAATTGTAGAATGCAACCAACTGAATATCTCATTAATTCTCTGCAAACATGCTGTAAAAAAAAAACAGTGCTTATTAAAATCAGTGCAGATCCAATGGCTGGTTTATGAATTTATGCTTACAGAAACTTAAAGATGCAACACAATGGACTCACCAGCTGTATTTATAAACGACTCATTCTAATGAAAACACTTATGAATATTTCATGATGCTGTTTGATCCTACAAATGTTTCTGCATTTTTCCAGCATTAAACGCAAATAAAACTTGTAAAAACAGCTAAACCATGAAAATAGAATATAAATGTTGTGATTTTGAATTTAACTGAGAAAACTCAAAGTTTTGCATCAGTCTTATTAATGAGGATTACGTTAATTTTATTCCTGCAGGCAAAATATAAAATTTAACAAGACCAGAAAAGTGGATGTAATGATGCATAAAACTGTATCTGCTTCATATACTAACAGTTTTATTATTAATCATGGCTTTTACTTTAGGCTTTGTGTGTGAGGTTCATAAAGGAACTGGTTAAAGTAGTTTTGTTTATGTGAAGTAAAGTTGATGGATACATAAGGAGTTTTACATATAAACATAGTGCTGTCATGCGATTAAAAAAATTGTGCGATTAATTAATTATGATCTGTAATTAATTAATCTAATTAATCGCATTTTTAATCGCATCTAAAGAAATTGCTAAAGAAAGCCCTCCTCTTGAGTTATTGTCATTTAAATTCATTAAATGATTGTGTCAGACCAGTAGATTGATATAGAACAACATAAAGTGTCTTTATGAAGTAGTTTATTGTGTTTAACAGACTTGAACAGATTCAGTCCCAGTGCAACCATTACTTTGATCAGTGGACTCCAGTAGCAGCTCTGTTAACCCCTCATCTGATTTTAGGTTCTGTTTTATTTGCTGTAAAGCACATTGTGTTGCTCTGCAGGAAATGTGCTCTATAAATAAAGTTGATTTGATCTTCCACCAAGAATGAAATTTAAATTTCAAAGGTGGGGGGTGGGGGGACACAACTTGAATACAGGGGTGGGAGGAGGTGGAGAAAAGGGTCTGAACTGTTTAAAAAGAGCCATAATATCAACCCTACACCTAAAAACAACAGCCAGAATCCATTTAATATAGAGCAACATTGTTTTAGACTGTAAAAACTACAGGACTCTAAACTGACTTTAAAAACAAGCAGAGGACACGTCCCCCCTGCACCCCCCCAAACTACGTCCATGTCTTCCTTCGGGCACCGCTGACTGGACCGGTTCATAACACCGCCAGTCCAGCGGTGTACTAGGCCTACTGGTAACCAGTGGTCAGCGCTGTGCTGGACAAGCGGTGGAAGCTGTGAGCCGGCCGGTCGCGCACCGGACCAGCTGATATTTAAGGCTGAAATACACCAGCGATCAGCGCTGCGCCACGTCGCGCCGTTACTTTGAATATAAACCGTTGTAGTCCGTCAGATCACTCAGTGTAGGCTACTAGTGATCAGCACGGCGCTCCACAAGCGGTGGAAGCTGTCAGCCGGCCGGTCGCGCACCGAACCAGCTGATATTTAAGGCTGAAATACACCAGCGATCAGCGCTGCGCCACGTCGCGCCGTTACTTTGAATATAAACCGTTGTAGTCCGTCAGATCACTCAGTGTAGGCTACTACTAGTGATCAGCACGGCGCTCCACAAGCGGTGGAAGCTGTCAGCCGGCCGGTCGCGCACCGAACCGGCTGACAGTTACGTGTAATCAGAGCTGTGCTGGGCTGACGGTGGTCATCGGTTCCGGTCGAGTAGCTCGTGAAATGAGCAGGTCGTTTTAATTTGCACTTCCTGTTGCAGCGGGGTCAGATAAATAGCGCTGATGCCGGTTTCATAACACCGCTATGGCCATCAGCTGTTTTGTCTCAGCTTCATGCGTAGGTCACGTGATCACTTCCTGAAAGTGAGGCGCTCTGAGCCTCACAGAGCTGCTCAGTGACACACAAACACCGCGAGGAGACCAGCTCAGCACACACACATCACTGCAGCGGCAAACTGCAGGCAGAAACGGTCAAGCGATTAAAAATGCGATTAACGCGATTTAAAAAAATAACGCGTTAATTAGGGCTGTAATTAATTAATTGTAATTAACGCGCTAATCTGACACCTCTATATAAACACTCAAAACAGTCCAATAAAGTCCTGAAATTATTGATTCTGTCTGCAGCAGAAGAGCAGAGGGAATCAAAAACATAAACAGCAAAGTAATTAATCCTCTAACCTCAGCATTAATTAAACAGGAATTCATCAAAAACATTCAACCTAAAACCAGACAGCTGATGATGATAGTTATCATGTTTTCCTTAACTTTTGAGTCAATCCCATGTTTTTGTTTGTTTTTTGTCATCTGATCAGTCAGATTTCTCTAGCAGCTGCAGGATTTCTGTGTTCGTGTTCTGATTAGATTTCTACTCTACACATGGCGACAGTCTGCTTTCATGTTTCTATGAATCCAGACTGGCTGCCATGTTTAACACAAAGCCTAATCTGCAACATGTGGAGCTCCAGATGGGAAAAGCAAAAAGTACAGATGAGGTAGAGAACAAAGCGATGTTGAATGACAGCACGGCTGCAGGCCTGGATCCCACTTCTGTCTCTCAGCCCTCCATCTTTCACCATCTCTTCCCTTATTCTGAGTTTATGCTGACAAAAGACAGCTGACCAGTGTTTCCCACATGTAAATTTAACCTAAACAACAGCGTCTACCTCAGCTTCAGATCCTCTTTGGGTCAGACGCTGGTCAAAAAGAATGGGATACACTTTGTTTTTAGAAACTGTTTTTAAAACCTTTTGTTTTACATAGTGCTGTCATGCGATTAAAAAAATTGTGCGATTAATTAATTATGATCTGTAATTAATTAATCTAATTAATCGCATTTTTAATCGCATCTAAAGAAATGGCTAAAGAAAGCCCTCCTCTTGAGTTATTGTCATTTAAATTCATTAAATGATTGTGTCAGACCAGTAGATTGATATAGAACAACATAAAGTGTCTTTATGAAGTCATTTATTGTGTTTAACAGACCTGAACAGATTCAGTCCCAGTGCAACCATTACTTTGATCAGTGGACTCCAGTAGCAGCTCTGTTAACCCCTCATCTGATTTTAGGTTCTGTTTTATTTGCTGTAAAGCACATTGTGTTGCTCTGCAGGAAATGTGCTCTATAAATAAAGTTGATTTGATCTTCCACCAAGAATGAAATTTAAATTTCAAAGGTGGGGGGGCACAACTTGAATACAGGGTTGGGAGGAGGTGGAGAAGAGGGTCTGAACTGTTTAAAAAGAGCCATAATATCAACCCTACACCTAAAAACAACAGCCAGAATCCATTTAATATAGAGCAACATTGTTTTAGACAGTAAAAACTACAGGACTCTAAACTGACTTTAAAAACGAGCAGAGGACACGTCCCCCCTGCACCCCCCCAAACTACGTCCATGTCTTCCTTCGGGCACCGCTGACTGGACCGGTTCATAACACCGCCAGTCCAGCGGTGTACTAGGCCTACTGGTAACCAGTGGTCAGCGCTGTGCTGGACAAGCGGTGGAAACTGAGCCGGCCGGTCGCGGACCGGACCAGCTGATATTTAAGGCTGAAATACACCAGCGATCAGTGCTGCGCCACGTCGCGCCGTTACTTTGAATATAAACCGTTGTAGTCCGTCAGATCACTCAGTGTAGACTACTAGTGATCAGCACGGCGCTCCACAAGCGGTGGAAGCTGTCAGCCGGCCGGTCGCGCACCGAACCGGCTGACAGCTACGTGTAATCAGTGATCAGAGCTGTGCTGGGCTGACGGTGGTCATTCCGGTTGAGTAGCTCGTGAAATGAGCAGGTCGTTTTAATTTGCACTTCCTGTTGCAGTGGGGTCAGATAAATAGCGCTCTACAAGGTGATGCCGGTTTCATAACACCGCTATGGCCATCAGCTGTTTGTTTTGTCTCAGCATCATGCGTAGGTCACGTGATCACTTCCTGAAGGTGAGGGGCTCTGAGCATCACAGAGCTGCTCAGTGACACACAAACACAGCGAGGAGACCAGCTCAGCACACACACCTCACTGCAGCGGCAGACTGCATGCAGAAACGGTCAAGCGATTAAAAATGCGATTAACGCGATTAAAAAAAATAACGCGTTAATTAGGGCTGTAATTAATTAATCGTAATTAACGCGCTAATCTGACACCTCTAACAACCTGTTGTGTCCAAAGCCTTCTATGGACCACTTCTTTAGTGTATTCCTAATTTAGGAAAAAATATATTTTTTCTACAGTTTAATGCTAGTATATTAGTGGGCTGCTACTAGAGGTGACACAATGCAAACTGCATTTGCAGTGAAGTTTAGAAAATGTCTCAGACATCTGAAAAGGGTCAGGAAATCCGAGGCCATGGTCCACAACTGGTGAAGGATGGATTTCCAATCTTGGGTTGAGAATAACTGCCATTTAGAGGAGGAGTTAGAGCTAGGTTATTAGTCATAAGGGTGGAATTGAGCAGAATCATTCCATCATAGCGAGGGAAGAGCTGAGAACAAAGACAAAGCCGACAATTCAGAAATCAGTTAGGTTGCAGCCCTCTCCTGTGATGAGCTGCAGGAAATAACCCAAAACCACTGAAAAGAGCTTCCTCTGCAGAGTGGCTGGACTCACCATGGGGGAAAGGGTCAGGAGCTCATAGTAGAGTCACTCCGCATCAAAAGAAGCCAGTTGAGGTGTTCTGGGTATCTGGTACGATGCCTTCTGTATGCATCACACAGACGAAGTAATGCAACATTCAGAGTGAGAAGATATTACCAAAAACATGAGAATGAATTGCAGACAGATTGGGACTTAAGATTCCTGGAGACTGAACTGCAACAAGAAATGTTGCACTAAATTATCATTTAGTATCACTTTTATGTACTAATTCAAACAAAACTGTGTATTTTTTCACAATTGTGTCTCCAACCCAGTAAGACACTTTCTAACGCCTCCAGGCGTTAAAGTAACCAGATGGAGTATTAGTATTAGTACTTTCATCAAAAAACTGCCATATCCAGTCCTGTTCATGTCTACTGCCCTCTGGTGGAGCATCTATAGGTGGTCTACAATTTCTTGTGCGTTTTATTGTTATATTATTTTTAAAAAAGACATATTAATATATAGTGTTTATATAAACATTAGCCAATAAATAGTTCTGTTTAAACAACTAGATTTTTTTAAATGTTATTCTTTCATATTTCAGGCTTTAGGTTTTAGTGATGACATCATTTATGTGGTTGTGTTTTTTGTGAAAATGTTTCAGGCTGTAGAGAGCAGCTGATGGGTACCGTGGTATTTACTCCTGTAGCACAAACTGAACGTTGTGATTCAGCTGGTTCTAATCCTAAGATCTTTAATTCATTCCTCCAGAAAGCCCAGGGCTCTTCTCGTTTCTTACAACTGTCCATATGAACTAGGACCAAAATCTCAGACACACACACCACGAGGAGCAGATAAACACTAACTGAAAGCCTGCAACGACCACCTCGTTCTTTTATTATTTTTGATTTCCCTTGCTTTGTCTTTCATGGCTACACTTGTTCGGGTGTCGCTCAGCCACTCTCACGCTCTCCAGGGAGCTGTTCAGTCAGACGGACAGTGAGGTGGCAAATGGCTGAATGAATTATTGATCTGATGACTTTGATACGCAGCAGACTGAAGGCACCCAAACAACCTGGCAGATTCTTCTCCCGCCCTCATGCTTCTTTTTCTTATCTACCATTTTTCTGACTTATTTTTACTGCAGCTAACCTGAACCCCCTGGTACACTTCAGCTAGAGTTTTACTTTATCTAAAGCCAAGCATCTAAACAACACAACAATCTATATAAATCAGGATTTTTTTATTCTTGAATAATGCACTAATTTACCAGAATACTGAAGAAAAATTGCCAGTAAATAACCTCCTTCAGCGTGGCTTTGCGTTCTGTATTTATGTGAAGAGGGTAAATGTCTTGCGTAAAGGGAACGGCAAAGAAAAATGTACATTTTCTCTCTGTAATTACAGAGCGGCGGAGGCTGTGGCTGCTTTGTTCAAACCACAGTACCTAAACCATTTTTATGATCTTCCCCCCATGGTCTTTTAAAAGTCTTTACAGAAAATAAATCTTAAAGAATTATATATCTCATTGCAAGCAAGGAAATTAGAAGGAAACTGCCTTACTTCATGGCTCTTATGGCCAGTCAGGTCAGCAAATAATAGTAACCAATTTTCAGGAGCATAACATTTTTAAAAGGTTGATTTATTTTATATAAACTTACATTTTGAGTTTATATTTTTTTTTTTTTTAAATAAAATTGTGTTTGATGGATTTTTTGATGGAAATTCTTGAAGTTTTGCCTGATTTGGAAATGTATCAACCTATGATGGTCTGGATTTGGGGCACACTAAATTTTAACGTGAAAAAACTACAGGCTGATCCAACTTTGATGTCCTTAAAACAGGTCAGAAGTGTGTGTGGCCTCCCCACAACGCCTGGGCATGCTCCTGATGAGGTGGTGGATGGATGGTCTCCTGGGAGATCTCCTCCCAGACCAGGACTAAAACATCTGCCAACTCCTGGACAGTCTGTGGTGCAACGTGGGGTGGTGGATGGAGCGGGACATGATGTCCCAGATGTGCTCAGTTGGATTCAGGTCTGGGGAACGGGTGGACCAGTCCATAGCAAAAATGCCTTCGTCTTGCAGGAACTGCTGACACACTCCAGCCACATGAGGACTAGCATTGTCTTTATTAGGAGGAACCAGGCCAACTGCACAAACGGTCTGAGGATCTCATCTCGGTACCTAATGGCAGTCAGGCTACCTCTGGCGAGCACATGGAGGGCTGTGTGGGCCCCAAAGAAATGTCACTCCACACCATTACTGACTCACTGTCAAACCAGTCATGCTGGAGGATGTTGCAGGCAGCAGAACGTTCTCCACGGTGTCTCCAGACTTTGTCTGAGACATGTGCTCGGTGTGAACCTGCTTTCATCTGAGAAGAGCACACGGTGCCAGTGGCAAATTTGCTAATCTTGGTGGCAAATGCCAAATGTGCTGAATGGTGTTGGGCTGTAAGCACAACCTCGACCTGTGGACATCAGGCCCTCATAACACCCTCATGGAATCTGTTTCTAACCATTTGAGCAGACACATGCACATTTGTGGCCTGCTGCAGGTCATGTTGCAGGGCTCTGGCAGTTCTCCTCCTGGTCCTCCTTGCACAAAGGCGGAGGTAGCGGTCCGGCTGCTGGGTTGTTTCCCTCCTACTGGCCTGTCTCCTGGTAGTGCCTGCATGCTCTGGACACTACGCTGACAGACACAGCAGGCAGCTCACACTGATGAGCTATCCTGGATGACCTGCACTACCTGAGCCTCTTGTGTGGGTTGTAGAGTCTGTCTCATGCTACCACTAGAGTGAAAGTACCATCAGCATTCAAAAGTAACCCAAACATCAGCCAGAAAGCAGAGGAACTGAGAAGTGGTCTGTGATCACCACCTGCAGAACCACTCCTCCTTTATTGGGGATGTCTTGCTAATTGCCTGTAATTTCCACCTGTTGTCTATTCCATTTGAACAACAGCTGGGAAACTGATTGTCAATCAGTGTTGATTCCTAAGTGAACAGTTTGATTTCACAGAAGTGTGACTGACTTGGAGTTGCATTGTGTTGTTTAAGTGTTCCCTTTTTTTTTTTAGCAGCTTATAATACCACTGCAACATAACACAGATATTAAAGCCCAATCAAGTGCCCCCTAGTGGTTGGCTGCAGTAATATGTTTAAGTCCTGCCCCTCCATGTAAATTAATAGGGCGTTTTCCCCAACCTGAAAATAAAAATATGACTCAGATATTTTTTTCAGGTGATGTCTGTTGATTTCTGTTACCTTGCAGCTGCTTGTTCAAATATTCATGTTTCTACATGTTTGACTGTAATCAGTTATTTACTGCTTATGAAGACACCATTATTGCCAGTAGGCTTGATCTTAAACATTCAGGATGCTCAGACTCTGGTTCTAAATACAATATGGCAGCATCTATAAAAAGGATGTTATGGCTTTGCTTTTTAAAAACAAATAGAAACATTTCATTCCTTAATGAGCTCTTGTTTAAACAATATAGTTTCTGTTGGGGGAAAAATGATTTAGAGATGTTTTATCATCACTAAGAAGAGCAGATTACCAGATCAAGATGTACTTTACTCCGATACAGTGTCCTAGTTCTTATAAGGCTGACGTGTTTCTGTACTCTGACTCTTGTAGAAATACTCTGTTGCAGATCTTCCTGCTACTGCAGTGGTTGATTTCCAGGAAAAATTATTTGCTCAATAATTTTCTTTGTAATAATTTCTTCACATCTTATAACATAAGTTACATTTTTGCATTTATAGCTATTTGTTGTTGTTGTATTTTTATCTTTTGTAACGGTTATAGCTAAAGTATGCTTGTTTTTAAAATTATTATACTGGGGGTGATTTATGTATAAAATATTTAACCTGTTTGATAAAATCTGTTCCTGTTTTAAAATGTTTTATTAAGTTAAATCTGTTTTAGAGGCTGATGAATCCTCTTCACCTCACGCTGAACCCTCTCAAGCCTTTTGTAGGCTCTAAGAACCTCCTGGAGTGTTTTTCATCAGATATAATGTAACACACTGTGTTTGTGCACTCATAATGATCTGATGTATCTTTTGTAGATGTGTGTTTTGTTCTGCTGTCTAAAGACAACCTACTGGTATTTCACTTCCACTAACAAGCTTTTTTTACTCAAGAATATTCATTTTCAGAGTTAAATGATCTAAAATTGAACACAAAGAGGTGATGAAAAAGTCAGGATGTGAGTCAGAGTTCAATCAGGCCCATCAGACCCTCTTTAATTATTCATGCTTTAATGAAACTAAGTGAAAAATTGATGTTCAGACCCTCTGTGTGTTTGTCTCCTTTAGAAGAAGAAGGAGGCGTTTTCATCCCCTGCTTTCAGGCCTCTGATATGATTGACTTCTCTTGTACTAATAATCTCCTCACTCACACACATCGGGACACACTTGCATCTTAATGAAGCTCAGCGAGAGCTGTAATTGAATCCTGCAGCGATAATGACCCTGTCTGGCCTGAAGATGACTGCGTTTGTGTTTAAGTGAGCGTGTTTTTCGTCACTTATCCTCTCAGTGCGGCGCTCCTTTCCCACGTTTTCATCTCGACGTGGTGCAGCTTCTGTTCCCTCTGAGCTTCTGATTACTTTCACTTCTTTTAGATTTTCCTTTTTGGAAAATAAAAAGATTACTCTCGCATAATGATTCATCGTGATAATGAAACTAAAGGTGACCTGTTTTATTTATGTGGACTAAATTTACAGCTGTTTGACTAAAAGTGAGCCTGGCTTAAAGTCATTACCTTAAATTAATGTATTTAGTGAATTTATTAATAAAATTAGTTAAGAATGTAGCTTTGATGTTTTTTAATCTATTAGTTTAAATACACATTTGGCAATATTTTGTGCTTTTTAGACTACATCACAATTACAGCTCAGTGATAAAAGATATATGGTATATGGTAATAACATGGTAATAGTAATGTAAGAATTGAGTAATATTCTGTAGTTACCAAATGTATTACTTTGTAATAACCTAACAGTAGTGTAAAAATTATTGAATAATACAAAATGGGTATTTGTTATAAAGTTAAAACCATGTTATTACCTGACTACTGTGGGGCAATTTAAATACAATAACTGAATATTATCATACAATAATAACATTATAATTATGTAATTACCTGGAAGTAGTGGGACATATAAAAGGTAAATTTTTAGGTACTAATAAATAATGACCAAAGTTGAAGTGGTACGAGTCGTGCTTGATTTATTAATGTGTAATAATTATGTAATTTTACCCTGTTGTGACAGGTAATTACATTGTTATAACCTTGGTATTTACATGTTATTACCTTGCCCAACTACCACCATACATTTACATACATTTTACATTTAAATAGCTCAAGTATTAACCACACTACTGCTGTGTAAGTAGAATATTTACAACATTGGTAATTATTTAGTAATAAATACCTATTACATTTTATATGTCCAACTTCTGCCATGTGAATGCATGATTATAACTTCTGTAACTGTATGGTTATACTTAAATATAGTATTGTAAATACCTAACTTATGCCAGGTAACTATGTGTTTATAACTTTAGTAACTACATGTTATCCATTCTTTATTATCCAAATAATACAACAGTACTGCCACCCTGGTAATTACGTGGTTGTAATTTTGGTATTATGAGGATATTACCCAATTTTTACATTATTATGAGCATAATATTAACCATCCTTGTACAGTGCTATCCACTTAATAACAATAAAAACCGAACATTGGGATGCACATTGAGCTGTTCTGTTTAACCACTGGATGTGAAGCTCTATCTGCTGTAATGTTCATCAATCAGAAAGATTGTATTACACTGAAAAAAGAGAATAGTTGAACCAACTTAATTGAATTGCTTCAACTGGTAACAAGTAATTCAATTAAGTTTTTCCAACTTAAATTATTAAGTTTGTTTAACCTAACAAATTTAAGTCAAACTTACTCAAATCATTTAGTTTCTTACAAATTTAAAATTCAAATCCTTCTGACCTAAATTTGTGTAAATTCAACTCAAATTTTTAGGTTTTTCCAAATGAAAAAACTGAATGATCAAAAGCACATTATCAATGACTTCAAACTTAAAAAAGACTGGGGTGCCAGAGAAAACTCATTGCATGAAGAACATGCAAGCTGCAGAGCTGGGAAGCGAACCCACAACCTCCTTGCTGCAGGGCAACAATGCCAACAACATGCACCACCAAGCAGCTCATTTCATATGATTTTAAATATAATCATGCAATGAGCACTTTTTTATACTTCAAAATGTTTTCCTACTCCTTTAAATAAGTTGAGTATTTGTGAATAGTAATACTTAGTTTTTGTCACTAACCTGCTAGCAGGGCTTGGCTATTCATAAATATTCAACTCCATTCAGGGAGTAGGAAAATGTGTTTTAAAAAGTCTTTATTGCATAATTACTTGCATTTGTACAAAATTGTTAAATCTGTGATATTTTCACAATAAATTTTAAAATGTTCCATCTCTGCAATGGATTTTTTTCTTTTTAGCCAACTTGAAATTCTAATTACAATGAAAGTATTTTACACTAAGAATTAAAACTAAAATAACATGCTAAAACACACATTTAAGGTGATTTACATTTAAGCAGTTTTTTAAGTTCAAAGCCATTGATAATGTGCTTTTTGATAATGCAGTTTTTTACTTTGGAAGAACTTAAAATTTGAATTGAATTTATATAAATTTCAGGCAGAGGGATTTTAATTTTTGATTTGTAAGAAACTAAATGATTTGAGTAAGTTTTTATTTGACTTGTTCAGGTTAAACTAACTTAATAATTTAAGTTGGATAAACTTAATTGAATTACATGTTACCAATTGAAGCAATTCAATTAAGTTGGTTCAATTTATTTTTTTTCTTCAATGGGAATATCACTGACTTTTACTTTGATTGAACTCAAAAATGTAAGTTGTCCGGACTAAACCAAAATAATAGGTCAGATTTAGGTAAAAGTCCATCAACTGAACCCAACTACTCTTTTTAGAGTGTACAAATGTAAAGTAGCAACAAGATACTTTCTTCTAGATAGCTCAAAGTCTGACACTCATCACTGAAAGAGACGCTAAATGAAACTTTTCCTGACACGCCTGCCCTCTTTTTGTTCAAACAACAGTGCAGCAGTTTGCTCCTTTTCCTCAGTTCTTTCATTAAAATGAAAAACATTTAAACCTCAATAGTTCTCATTTAAACCTGCAAATACACCCAAACATTTAGTGAATTTGAGCCTGTTATTATTTTTGCATTAAAATAAAAACACTATCTTTGAGCAGCTGTTGCATTTATATAAAATAAATAAAGCTATCACTCAGAGCCACATCATTTCTGTCCAGAGTTTCTTCGGTTTTTCTCCTGGACTCACTTGTTGAAACATACTGGAGGATTAAAATAAATTTTCCTCTAGCAGACCATTTTCCTGCAGTGTTGCAGATGATTGCATTATCCTGACCGTGAATTCAGCCCTGCTGCACATCCAGTCTGGTGTTGTTTCGCATTCCTTTTGTGTGCTCTTCATGTCTCATTTCGCTGCTCTGATTCTCTCCTTGCTCTGCTTTTCTGCACGACTAATTTCACGTAAAAAAAAACCAAATGTGACAACGTATTAAAAGATGTTGTAAAATACTGTCGCTCGTCCCGCTCTGCACACTTCTCTATTTCCAGCTGTAATCTGGCTGCTGCCTGAATAATTTACATCAGTTTAAGAAAAGAAAATGACTGATAAGTATTAGAAAATCTGAAAGAAAAGAAAAACAAACAAAGCAATCCTGTCTGTAATGAACAGAACTAATCAAAAAGCTGCAGCTCTCGCAGAGGAAAATCTCTCCAGGTAAATTATTTACTTTAGAAAGAAGATTTCATCTTCTCTTCAATGAAAAATAATTATTCTTAACCTCTGGCTCAGTGCACCTTCCAGTCCTGCAGTCTTGTTTTTATTAGTGTTTTTTGCTTCTTGAGGGAGTGCAGGAGGTGGAGAGAGCAGATGTGTTGAAGCATCAGGAAACTAGTTATTGTTCGGCCGTCTGAGCAGCACAGTCAGCAGTTGGAGCTCCATCAGAGGTTGTGGCGCAAAGCTGATTAAGACCAAATCCATCAGAACTGAACACAAACACTCGTGTTTGGATGCAGCTACAGTTCAGACCCAGGATCATTCATTACAGGGTTTTTCAGTCCTTCTGAAGGGACGTTCTATCAGTTATTGATCCACACTAAGGCCACACCCACCGGTGACATCACTAAAAAGCAAGAAAAGTCTCTAGAAATATGAAGTAGTCTTCTGACTGGAGCAATACTCATGACTAGTCAGTCAAAGACTCCACCTACTTTGAGTGATGTCACTGGTGGGTGTGGTCCTTACTGCAGGTGAATAACTGATAGAAAGCCACTTAAATTTGACTGAAAAATTACTGTAGAAACATTTTTCCTTCCAGAAAACCTCCTGTTTTCTCCAGTTATAGTAATAGCTCATAACTTTGAATCAGTTTTTAATGGTTTCAGTCAGAATTTACTGTGATAATTCACCAAAATCTAAATGAAGAGTAAAATAAAACAGGATTATTCAACTTACGGCAGCTTAAAGGATCATTTGTGTGTTTTGGGATTCTTTATTTATTCTTGTTTATTCTGCACATTTTTTAATGCTTTGCATCCATTTTAAATATTCTCCAATCTCCTTTTGTCTGTTTTAAGTCACTGCTATGAGTCATTTTATATTTCTTGTCATTTGTGTCCCTTTTTCTGTTGGTTTGGTTGAATGTCAACATGCAGATATTCAAACAAGCATGCATGAGGCTTGTTCTGATGGTGGTTTATGCTGGCAGGTATTATCCAAGTAAAGTGTTTTATTAAGAAAATGTATCTCTTTATACTCATAAAATACATTTAGACACTGAAATGCAATGTCTATATTAGACAAAAAGACGATTAGCAATAATTAATGTACAAAAATGGTGAAAAAAGCAAATTTCAGGATTTGAACAAGTATGTTTTAGTGCTGTTTCTGAACCTCAGTGTAGCAGTGCGGTCTCCTTTAATAAAGAGAATGTAGATTAATCATTTACCCAAATTAAATTCCCTGTTTAAAGGTGAGGCAGATGGTAGTAAATCCTAACACAAAGACAGGCAACAAACCCAACAAAGCACCTGTTAATCTGCAGAGAGTGAGCATCCTGTCAGGAGTCACTAACACCAGGTCTGTCAACATGATGAAGCAGCAGCATCCAGAAAAAAGTGTTTTTATTTATAACCCCACTTAAAAAGAGGGAGAAAAACCTGCTTAAGGTTTTTTATTTTTTGATCATCCATCCTGAATGCACACTACACTTCCTCAGACTTATAAAGATTCTAAAACATTTAAAGTTTTTAAATTTCTGCAGAACTAAAGTGTTTTTTGTTTTACCTGAGGATAAAATCTTTTGTCCTTCATGCTTTTTGAAATAGGTTTTTATGACTCACTTGTACGTTGGAGCTTATTGTTTTCAGAACTCTTCTGAGAAAATCCTGGTTCTGTTTTTAATGGATAAAAACCTCAAGTGGCTCAAAGATTTGCACAAATCTCTGGTAGATATTAATCACATCTCAGAATCTGAACAGAAAAACTATCAAATCAACAGCTGCAGTAGAGTTCACAGGTCTCTGTATTCTTTTCTAATCCATCACTCAGTTGATCTGGGATGAACTAACCTCTAGTCTTGTGGGAAGGTGACTTTCACATGCAGAACAATCAACAGTCTTTTGAGAAAACCCTTCGTTTACATTTGTTCTGATTAACTGAATCCCTGATATCTAAGAGCTTCAGCAGTAGGACTTTAATAAATAGTGACGATCAGATGAATGAGCTGCAGACAAAAAGCACAGGCTTCACCTTCACAGCAGAAAGGCATGCTGGGAGAAAAACAACATAAATAATCACGCCCTCACAGGGTCACAAAATCACAAAGCTCAGACATTAAGTCTTAATTATGGAGTCAAACTAGAAAATTCATTCCTAGTTGGGATGAATCTGAACATTTTGGATTATTGATTATTGATTCAATCAATCATTAGAATAATTGCTTTGGGACAATTAAACACTAATTTATTTATCTGATTTCTTCTTTGCTTCTTCTCTTCATTCATTAGCTTGTTGATTTAAACCTGAACTCTTTTTTCTCCATCAGTTATTTCACTGCATCTTTGGTTAAAAAGATTAAGGAGCCTTAGCAGAGATTATAATCTGTAATGAGGTGGAAATAAGATGCCTGGAGGTCTTACGCGCTCATAAATATTCTATAGTCAAAGTCCCATGACAAATATTTTGGGGAATCGCTCAAAAGACGAAAGATTTTTGAGGATAAAACCTCATTTAGTACTTTAACGGGTTTGTTAGAAGATCCTTTATAAATCTGATGTTTCTGGTAAAACTTAAACTGTTTCTGCATGGATTTTTGGATTTGTGTGTTAAAGTTGTTGTTATTGTTGTTTACAGTTTATGTTTGTTTAACCCTTTAAAGGGCGCTCAATGAAATCTTGAAAGTCTACAGCTTCGGACATTGAGTGTTATTGGGGGAACTAAAATGACATTTTTCTGTTTTTTTTGTTGTTGTTTTGTTTTGTTTTTTGTGCCTCCATGAGCAGTTAGTGGGGCTGAAAGTCCTTTCATCCATGCCATGACTACCTGGGATATTTTTTTATCTCAAAAATCCCTTAAACAGCCACTTAGTCCTTTTTAGACCAGGAGGAAGAGTTCTAAGAAGAGTTCCTTGTGCGGCTGCTTTTTGTAAAATAAGAGCTTTAATACCAAGATTTTTTTAAATTTTTCTAATTAAGAATGTTTTTTTGTGTGTCTGCATGTTTTCACATTTCTTTTCCTCTCCTTTAAGTTAAAGGTCGTTGTATCACATTGATTTATATTGTAAAAGTAAATTTCCTCCAGTCTCTGACTAATGGGCCTTTGCAGGCTTCTTTTTTTGAGCAGGAAGTGAAAAACTCAGAGTGCAAAGAGAATCAAGGTTAGCCTTTGGTTTCTGATGATATTTTCGCTCCATTTGTCTGCTGAGACAGTATCAGATCTGCACTTGGAGTCTGCAGTCTGATGCATCCTCCTCCTGCAGAGGACGTGCATCAGCAGCATTTGTTTTCTGTGTAATCTTTAGAGGCTAAATGATCTGAAATCTGATGCTTCTCTGTCTCATTAAACGCCTTCCGAGAATTATTTCCCTGCGAGAGGTAAGATTTTCAGTGTTAAGTTGGTTAAACCTGGGCTCCTTTTTGTTTTCTGATCCTACTTTTTTGTGTTTTTAGCATCTCTCTGTGCATGTGTCACTGCAGCGGTTTTGTTTTGTTTATCGTTCCTTGATCACTGTGCAGAGTTTTACTGTAGAGATTTATCATCTAAAGCCCATATGTCGTGTGCGTCCTCATGAAAAGCTTTTGTTGTGATGATGCAACATCATCATCATTTTGAGCAAAGCTGCAGAGCTGCAGGTTTTTACTCCCTCGTGTGAGATGGAAGCCAAACCAATGCAGTGAAACCGAATTTGTTATTCTAAATAAAAATGACCATTTAATGTTCTGCAGCTTTGCAGTATGCATCACTTCCTTGCGTAAATCCATATTTCGCTCCTGTTTCTGTAACAGTGTTTTGTGTTTTTTCTTGTGTGCAGTTGATCAGAGTTTGTTTGAGAACTCCATTGCTCAGCAGCAGAGTCCTCAGACCTTCAGACCGGGTCAGTCCTCGGCCCGGCGCTCTGCAGCATCAACTGCTACAGGCACCATCGACTCTCCGTCCTCTGGAGGACAGCAAAGGCTGAAAAATGCTATTAACCTGGGCAAGGCCGTCGGGGCAAAGGTCAGTGCAACATAAGCTGATGTGGAGCTTGTGGTCCTCAGACAGACCTGCATAACTTTCTGTTTGTTTTCCTTCTTTTCATTCGTTCGTTCCTCGCAGGTCAACGACTTGCTGAGGAGGAAAGAGCCCATCCACCCCGGGGACATCGGAGTCACCGAGGTCAACAAGAATGTCGGAGCTGTTTGGAGCTGCATGGACCAGACGTCCTCCAGCAGGTCAGCACACACACAAACACACACACTTCATCTGAAACTTTAAATCCTCAGCGTGTGATGTGATCTTTACCTCACCGGAGTGAGAGAACATTGCCGGTTGAAGTCAGACTCTGATGAGTGTTAGGAGTCCATCGGGGTTGATTCTGCTCAGAACTTCTATGGACTGATATTTTAGGAGCAGCCAATCAGCTCTTTCACATAAAAAAAAACCTGTTGAGATGGTTTCTGGTAACGACGCCTTACATGGGAGGTGTCCCACCAGGAGGAGACCTCGGCCTGACTCAGGACTGACTGTAGATATTATATTTCACAGACGACCTGGGAATGAATCAGAGTCCCTCCAGATGAGGTAGTGAATATAGGGAGATGAAGGTCAGTGTTTCATTAGGCCAGTGGATCCTAATTATTTTCTGTCAGGCCCCCCTACGAGCATAGATGCTCAGCCCCCAACAGCACAACCAGGACGAGTTGCTGGAGAGAACAGCTGATCTGAGAACAGCACAGAGTCCTCCTGGATGGAGCAGAAAGCTGAGAGCCACCCAAAAAATGGTAGAAGCTGAGTAGATTGATGAATCTCCTTAAAGTTGTAGCTCAGCTCAGATGTAGTTTTTCTTCCTCTTTATGTATTTTATTGCCTCACAGGCTCTTGTCTGACAGGAGGAGCATGCACGCCAAAACAGGAAGTAAATCGCACTTTAAGTGACCGGCCCCAAAGTTACCATTACCGGGAAAATGCCTGATGGCCAGTCCAGACCGGTCCACATCCCACATCCTTCCTAAAAGAGGAAATAGGTTATCTCACTTCTGAACACTCAGGTTGTTTTTTGGGTGAAGAACTTTTCCCTCATTTCTGCAGCTGTTTTTATGATAAACCAGGAGCCGTCACTCTTCGTGATGATCACTCAACGTGTTCGTATTAGCGGCTGGAGCAGGTTCTGAGTCATCCTGATGATTTCCCTCACCAAAGGAGGAGGAAAACTTAAAATGTGAAGCTGATGCCCAGACAGGAAGCAGGTTTCTCCGAAAACATGGAGGATTTGAGACATTTCTGACCACTAATAATGAAATGTTTGACTTTTTCTGCCTGTGAGGAAGATAAAAATTTAAATCTCTAGCTCTATTTTTAATGTCTTTGTTTTGTCTCCTTCTCCTGTAAACCCACTCAGACCATCTGTTTATTCTGTAAACTGTGTTTTTTATTGATGATGGTGATAAATCCAAACACCTGGTCCTGCCTCAGAGGAGAAACTCACCTCTAACAGTTTCACTCCTGCAGCTTTCTCTTTCTTATTTTCTATTTCTTTGTTCTTTAAACCTCAAAATTTTTTTTCTCCTCCTTTCCAGCCACGTCTCCTCCTTCGACTCCTTCCCTCGGCTCGACCCGCCGCCACCCACGGGGAAGAAGCGCCTCCCTCGAGCTCTGAAGACGACCCAGGACATGATGATCTCTTCTGACCCTGTGGTCTCCTCCCCAGAGGCAGGAGACTCCCCCTCATTCCTGTCCTCCCCTCAGAAGATGCCTCTCGTTGCGAAGGAGGAAGAGTTGAGTGATGAGGAGCAGCAGCATGGAGGCAAAGAGGAGGCGACACTGACGGAGGTCAAACTGTCGTCTGATCCTGCAGAGAATAAAGTTACGACTGACTCAGGGGCAGAAAACGGCAAAACTGGAGGTGTAGCAGGAGGAGAGGAGGATGAGCTGGAAAAGGGGAGCCCTGAAGGAGGTATGGAGGAGCATCAGCACCACCTTCAGCTTTCTGTTCCAGACCTCATCAACAAGGATCCTCCGCTGGAGTCCAAATCCAAACCCTGTGACGTCTGGCAGAAGGCGTCCTCACCGGACTCCCGGCTGGCCTCCACCCCTCGCTCAGGAAAACCTGCCTACCGCATCAGCCTGGGGGAGGAGGTGCTGCTGGCGAATGGCGGCCCCTGCAGTAAGGAGTCCGGAGTGAACGCTGAAGACGCTGAACCTCATCCAGACCTGCTGTCCTTCGAGTAGTCGGGTCGGCTTAGAGGGGTTCTTCTTTTAATGAAATCCTTTAAACACGGAGCTGGAACAGGATTGAGCTCTTTTAGGGATCCAGGCGGGTCAAAGGTCATCATTAACAGCATGGCTGATCTGAAGTCAGTCAGGACAAAAACTTTTTATTATCAGACATTAAATAAATAATGGATAACCAGAGAACAAACACAAGGCTTTATTTAGTCTAGTAAAAAATTATCATAAAAATATATTACAAAAATCATTATCCTTTGTATATTTGTTTAGCTTTTAAAACTTTAGCTGCTTTAATAACGCAACGACAACCAGATGATGTCATAATGAATGTAAAACGATGACGTTTCCTTTAAATGAGTTCAAATAGTTGCACAAATGTTATCTATAAACCACATTTTTGATTCCATTTATTAAAAACATGTTGGTTAAAAATGATTTTAAAAAGCTGCTGCAATGAAACCAGTCAGAAAACTGCAACTAATATATTTTAAATAGCAATAACTTTTACAGTTAGGGAGTTGAAACAAAGCCGTTTGGGTGAAATGAGGCTTAAGGACAGAAGAGGGAGAAGTGAGATTTGGAGGCTAAATGAAGGTGTTTCTAGGGGACGCAGTCAGTCAGTCAAACAGCAGGATGGAAAGTTTTAGTTTCATTCAGAAACATGTCTAGCAGCGACAGTTGCTGACATAAACACTTAGTGACTTTTTTATTCTAAAGTTTGATTTTTGATAAACATTTTTACCAATTAAAAAAAAAACAATATATATATATATATATATATATAGCCTGCATGGTGGCGCAGTTGGTTAGCACTGTTGCCTCGCAGCAAGGAGGTCGTGGGTTCGCGTCCCGGCTCTGCGGCCTCTCTGCGTGGAGTTTGCATGTTCTCCCCGTGCGTGCGTGGGTTTTCTCCGGGTACTCCGGTTTCCTCCCACAGTCCAAAGACATGACTGTCAGGCTAATTGGGCTGGTAAATTGTCCTTAGGTGTGAGTGGGTGTGTGGTTGTTTGTCTCGTTCGTCTCTGTGTGGCCCTGCGATGGACTGGCGACCTGTCCAGGGTGTCCCCCGCCTCTCGCCCCTTGACCGCTGGAGATAGGCACCAGCTGCCCCGCGACCCTCTGTGGAGGAATAAGCGGCTACAGAAAATGGATGGATGGATGGATATATATATATATATATATATATATATATATATATATATATAGTTAACTTTTTCTAATTGCATAAAGATGTTTTTGCTCTTTAAAGCTTCATTTTAAACTCAGTATGTTTAGTTTAACTTTAAATGTCTAAATTATGACCAAAAAATAATAAAAGAGCAAATAATCATCACTTTTCCTGTTTCCTGCCTTGTGCACCAGTAAAGATGAATTTCTCTATAGCATTAGTCAAAAAAACAACAAGAATCTGTGCACCAGGTTCTAAAAATAACCAAAACTATAATTTTCCTAATGTCTTGTTTCCCTTTGACATGCGATGGAGAGTCGGGGCAGAAAGACGTGAGGACGAGGCGTCATTAGGAGGAGAGGAAGTGACTTTTTTAGCTTAAAGAAGGGCGAGATAATGAGCTGTCAACAGAGAGAGATGAAAGAGGTGCGTTTAATTCAAGCAGGTTTGAAAGTGTCAGACCAAAGGTGGAAATGACCCAGACGGGTTGTTTTTAGAAACGTTTTTCTTTTCTTTATTGTGAAAAACCAAAATGGAGGCGTTGTTTTCTCCTCCTTCACTGACAGAGGTGAGCTGACTTGTTCGAAGGTGAGCTACGTTATCAAACCTTTCGTGCACATCTGTGTGTGGGAGCAAGAGGATCCGGTTGCCGTGGTTACCTCGGCACAATCAAGGCCAATGAAGCAGAAAGCTGCGTTTTTATCCCTCTGACCCAAAACATCAGTCCTGTTCTGCATCTGGATTAGGAGGGGGTTAGGGGGTATGTTTTTAGGGGATGAAAATAGCTTTCAACAAAGAATGTTAGTGTTCCTAAAAAAAATCATAAAGTTTCCAGACAGAAGCAGCTGAGAATGAGAGGAATGTAGCGTGTAGATCTGCATGGACAAAAGGGATCTTTGTCTCTGTGGTTTGACTAATCAACGTTCAGTGTTGCTGCACGAGCAGCTGATGTCCCCTCTGTGGGGTTTGACTGTTTCTCTGGAACATTACTCATAAAAACACTTTAAGCTGCTGATGGATTTTATGCAACACGTAGGAAAGATGCTGTAAAACATGACCCTTTAGGGGTCATTGAGCAGCGTCCTGCTAACATTTTAACAGGTTTTTCTGATTTCCTGCAGCTTTCCGATAGAAACCTGAATCCTGTAAACACCAAAAACCTGATAAAGATCAATAAATATCTGGACATTTTAATGATTAGGTGTTCACACAGGAGGAGAAATCAGCAGGTTTCTCCTGTTTCATTCAAACAACAAGAAAAATCCTGATGTAACTGTAAAAAAAAAGTTTTTAAATTAAGGAGGAAGAATTTTTTTCCCAGTTTTAGGATTAAAGTCAAAATATTATTTCCAGATTGAATAAATGTGAAGAAGCACTCGACTGCATTAATTCTGTTTTTTTATTTCTGTAGTTCTAAGTATCTCCAAAACAAAATGAGGCCTTTTTAAAAATCAGTCTGAAGTTATTTCCTCTCTCAGCAGCAGAACTTCCTTCAGTCCTTCACAATAAGAGCCTCAAACATGCGCCTTAAAATATTCTGAAAACATCTGAAGCTCAGAAATGGTTTATTCTTGTTTTCTGAGAAAACTCAAGCTGCTGGGAAGTTAGACAAGTTTTTACAGGTTGTGTTCATCTCCAGTTTTGTGTTTGAGCTAAAACGGGCATTTTATGCAAGGCATTGTGGGTATTGTAGGTTTTTGTGCCAGTTTAGTTATTTATTCTTTTTTTAATTTTAAAAAACACTTGTTTTGTTTATACTTTATTTTTGGAAGTTTTTTCACTTTTTATCTCAACAGTCAGCTTTACTCTCACTTTGACTTCATTCTGGGAGCGATATTTTGACTTTTCCTCAACTTTTCTTCTTTAATCTGAAATGTGGGAAACAAAAATAAAATCCTCCTCAGTTTTTGTTTGATTTTTGGTTTTTTGGCCCAAAAAGGCAATAAAATAACCAGCTGTGGTCTTAAGGGATTTTTCTCTTGTCATTAAATCTCAGAAATAACAAAGCATCTAAAAAATTGGATTTTTGCTTTTTTTTTTTGTTAAACGTGGATCTTTGTTGACCAAATGTATGTCTCTATTTAAGGTGGATTGATGGCTAAAAGTCTTTATTTGATCACGTGTTTCTTCCTTTTTGTTGTATTATCAGATTTTCCATGGAAATAACCAAAGTTTGTTGTCTTGTTGATGTTTTCTTGTCTGAACTAAAGAAAGAGATCTTGTAATTTTTGTACAAAAAAAAACAAAACAGTTTAATCACAAATCCCGTTTCTGTTAAAGTGAATAAATGAGTTGAACCACCAGCAGTCACACATCTGATCAGAGAACCAGGAGCTTCATTCTTTTTTAGTTAAATCTGTTTTTTGTAACTTTGTTAGAAAAACCACTGAGTTGATTTCTTTTGTTTGTGCTGATGAAGTTTGTACATGTTTTTTAAATATTTTTTATTGTTTCTAAAAGTTCTGACCATGTTTCCTGGTGTAACAAGTGAAGGAGCAGGACTGGTTTGAGTTGTTCAGTCGTAGGATGTCGTCGTTATTTAGCTGCTTCAAAGTTGTTTATTAAACTTTATATTTTTATGATGACCGGTCGACGTCATTTCAGCAATAATGAAGAATGAAGGAAACTCAAAGACTTTATGAAAACGGGGACTTTTTATCTTTTTCTGATTAATGTCATTTTTATGTAGCAGAAATCAAACTGAATCAGTTCTTTAGCCTTTTATTTTCCTACCATGATTTTTATTTCCTATGATAATCTGATAAATTTAGGTTTAATCACAACCTTGTTGTTTTGTGTCTTTTCTTCTATCTGAGCTGTTAAACTATCTGTTCCAGTTTCTGTTTTTATGCGTCCTCTGACTTTGTGGCAGGGATTCAGGAAATTCCACCCTTCCTCTTGGCGTTCGTCGCCGTCCTCGTCTTTGTGGCTCTGCTGAGCCGTCAGGGAGACGGGAGAATATTGACGGCGACTGCAGGATGAGGTGATCTGTTTACAGAATGCCATAAACAACCAATCAGAGGCAGCTCATGAGTCTGTCACTGTTTAATCATTTAAACGTGATTCTCGTATTGATTCTGCACAAAAGGAATCTGGGCCTCCGTGCATAATGAATATCGAGTGTGTTTACTGTGAGTTCTGACGTAGCAGTCATGGATGTAACGGGTCCAGGAGGAAACCCAGACATCCTCCTGGTGGATCCCAGGATGTTCCCATGCCAGAGAGGACATATGACAGAGGTTTAGGTCTCCTCCCAGAAAACCTCCAGAGGGAAGCAACCAGAAGGCGTCTTAATCACATACCCGTCCCGAACCACCTCCTTTTGATGAGGAGGAGCAGCAGCTCTATTTTTTAAATTAGTTTGCTTCGCCTGTAACTTATGACTGAACTTCAGTTAACAAAATCCCTGCAAAACCAAATGGGACTATTCAATAAATCCAAACTGCTTTTTACATTTTTTTTTTATTATCTTGTCAGATTTATGTCTGGTCTTGTGTTCAACCACCAGTGGATCACTGAAACTCGACTGTATAGATTATCTCATATCTCCCAAATCTTACAAGAATCCACCTGATTCATGAGATAAATCCAAAGTCCAGCAGACCAGGAAGTTTTAACCTGCAGGATTTGGTGCAGCTGAATTTCTTTCCTGAGCTTCTGCTCTGGTGTTGTGGCCCTGCGATGCAGACAGGGAGGAGATGTGAGAGCAGTCGGAGAACCCTCTGACGTGCTGCACTTTGATTCAGCAGATATGGAGGCAAATGTCACGCTGATGAAAGGATGGGAACAGCAGAGTCAGGATCACAGGCATAAAAAACCATCAACATCTGTGACTTCTGAGCCGCTGCAGGCGAGAAAACGGGTAAGAGACGTTTCAGCAGGACGGTCTTAAGATTGTAGAAAATGACCTTTCTGTGTGAGGAGGACTGTTATTCCTACAGGACTTCATGGATTAGTGTGTAATATCAGTAGAACAGGGCTTTTTTTTTGTGAAATGTGGAGCTAAAGTGGATCAGCTGTACGGCCTAGTTTAACCCCAGTCTGTGTTTATTAAGTTTCATTACTGGTCAAATTTTATTTATTTGGATATTTTTTGTAATTACAATCAAATTTTGTGTTATTATTCAGACTTTCATAAAGTTTGGCCCTGTTTTTATTTTTAGCAGCTTCTCAAACTGCCATAAAGTTTTTTTAAGTGTTTAATAAGTTTTTGAGAGTTGATGCTTCAAATATCATGTCCTGGAGTTAATATTCTCTACAGATTTATTTAAATTAATTTTATCTGCAAAACAAAGGTTTTATACAAATGGCTTCTGACAGTTTTAAGCTTCAACAATCCTCCATGCTGTTTTGCAAATGCATAAAAATAATTGTAATCTGACATTTTTCCAAATTCACGCCTCCCAAAAAGCAATAAACACACATTTATTGAAGGTTTTTCTTGTTGTTCTCATGCAGGCAGCAGTTTCGCCCTTCAGGAGAAACCACATGTCTGTCGGTGCATTAATCTCTGCCAACTGGCAGGATGGAGTTATTATCGGGTTTATTGATCTGCATGGGGAATGATTACAGCTCTGTGTGTGTGTGTGTGTGCGTGTGTGTGTGTGTGTGTGTGTGTAGGGAGACAGAAAGGCAACCTGAAGTCTGTGTTTACCCAATAAAGCACCACAAATCCTGAGAACGACTTCAACCACAAAGAAAAACCTAAATCTAATCAGCTGCTGCTGCCTATTGACAAGAACAAACACAACACGGCCCCGGAAGGCTGTCGAGTGTTCCCCGGGGAACGATTATTGATGGAGGAATGGATGAGCAGCGAAAAAGTCAAACCCAAAGTGGACTTCAACTTTCTGCTAACGGGCAACTTGCTTTAATTATCCAGGGCGATGAGATTCACAGGAAACCCTGTGAGGCGCAGGTTATTTCATAAACTGAAATGTTTGCTCATTTCTTTCTATTTCTCTCATGATGTCTCACACATCTCAGTCCTCTGCTGGCCTGTTTAATCTTCAATCAGCTGGAAGAACCAGAAATAGTCAGAATGAGGTCATACTGAGGTCATCGTGTTGAGGAATGATGGAGCTGTAGTCGCAAAATCTATTTAATTAGGTTTTATTAGTTTTAATAGTCTTTTTTGTTTTTCAATCATTTGATGTTTTTTGTGAAGCACTTTGTCAATAGTTGTGAATATTAATTTTGTTTGGCTTTAATATATGATTGAACCTGAAGAAAGGTACAATGATGTTCAGTGAACTCCCTTTGTTAATAAAAGTGACAACTTACTTTATATAAAAAATCAGCTTTATTACTAAACTAATCAATCACATAAACATATCAATGTAAGGCTAAACTGATTATGAGAAACCTCATTCTGTTTCTTGAGAATTGAGTGTAAAGTTGACCCAGGAAATTATACAGTCTTGGATTACTTATCAATTACTATGGCTGGATAAAACATCGCTGAGGGACAGAAGTAGACGTCATCGTCGGAGTCGATGGACAACCAAGTAGAGATAGATGGTTTCACTCTATAAAAGCCAAGGATGCACGTTCCTCTGGTTCCCAACTTAAACAGCTCCTTAGGAAATCCAGACAGGACAAAAGAACAACAATGGTTAGAACAGATCAACAGCATGTTTTCTGTGAGACATGTGGACAAGTGTTGGTCAAAGCAGGAGAAAGCTTGTTGTTTATCCTGTCGGTTTGTGAGGAACGTGTGAGATGTGAAAGGAGGGCCTGAAACATGACCACCTATCTGCCACACTGTCGATGGACCGGGGCTGTACGTTCAGGAGGGGCGTATGCGAAGGTACATTTAAAAAAGAGATTTAAAAAGAGCTAGAGGTGGAGAAGCTTTGTTTCAAGTGGCACTGATAAATAACAGGATGGAACAAACTTACCAGCAAAGACATTATAGTTGGAACTTTATGTGGTGAAGCAACTCTTTGTGATCTTGGAGGTAAAAGGGACTGGTCTGTCCAGGACCAAAATCAGTTCCTGGTCTAGACTGGACCAGTCCAGCAGGGAGGTGACTGATGATGTGATGACAGAACCAGGGCCTCCAGTCTGCAGTTTCATCCTGAAGCATCACAAATGACAAGAGAGAGAAACAATAAACTCATCTGTAATCCACAAAGAAGTGAGTGTGTTCATGAAAAATACACTTACCGTGACCTGCTTCTTCTTTGGTGCTGTGCTTGACGGCCAACTACAAGAAACAAAGATGACTCTGGTTAACACTCTGACCTTATTGTGTGTGTGTGTGAATGTCTGGAATATGAAATGTGTGTTTGTGAATACTTATCGGTAAATGGTCGGCCCTTCGGTAGCCAGCGTACACAAACCCAAACCCAGTGGACCCTGCTGCTGGTATCTGGCTTCAAAACCTGCTAGAAAGCATATTGATTCTGTTCACGCAGCTCTAAATCAACTCCACTTGAGAACGCAAAGTGTTTGAATTTGTTTTAGTGTTGGAGCCATTGTTACAGACAGGGGGCGCTGCTGAGCCCTAATTAGCTCAGGTGTGATGAGAAATGTTTGATTTTGAACATTGGTTGGGTTTGGTGTAGCTTTTGAAAATGGGACACACTAAATGGATCAGATCAACTACGTTTTGACACCGAATGGATCAGAAGAACTTCTCACAACGAGAGCATTAATGCTGACGGTGCGTCACCATTTCTAGAAGCTTAAGCAACTTTTTTAGTCCTTATTTTAAATCTTAATGTAACTGGGAAAAAAGTATTGAACTCAAATAATTCTAAAACGTATGAGATTAAACATCATAACCTTACATTATATTAATATAGTCATTCTCATATTGTTACCTGATATTCTTGAATAATCGCCCCAATAAGAAATAAGGGAAGGGGCTTTTTCTTTCTGTGTTTAATAAAAATTCTTCCAGTGATTGTTGATATATTTTCCTGTGTTGTGTGAATGACTCTCAGCTTCTAATTCACTAGATTTTAGCTCAGTATCTATAAAACTGACCGTTTTAGACATTTTCAGTGTGATTAGATGTTAAAACTATCTAACCATCATTCTGATGGTTATGGTGTCATTTAAACATTTTAACTATTTAAAAATAATTTGGTCTATTCTTAGAATTTGTCCTCCTGCACTGAATCCACTTTATGGTTTAAAATGATTTATTAAATAACACAAGGACTCACAAAATAACTCCTTTATTTCCAGATTATTGAAAACAACACATTTTAGTATTTATGAAAATTAGAAGGAAACAAAGTTTCTTTTTTCCAGGTGAAGTACAGAAATGTGATTTTCCTTTTTTCCCTTCATCTTCCCTCACTCTGTCTCTTTTGAAGTTGTCGATGTTTCCACCTGAAGACATGTTTTCCACTCTTGACTGACCAGAGAATCTGAAGGTTTGCTGAGTTTTGTTTTTCCTCTTTATTCGTCCAGCTGTCATCTGGGGACCGTTTGAGTTTCAAACAGGCTCTTCTTCCCAGGAGGAGGAAGAGAATCTGTGAAGCGATGTGGATAGATGGAAGGATAAATGATCTGAAGAGGATTCATTATTTTCTCTGTAGTTTTAATTCTTTGCTGCTTTATTTTTTTCCTCAGGAAAGAAAACCAGGAACCTGTCTGTGATGTGTGACTGGTTCATTTTGCTGCCTGAAGGTAAAAGTATTTTTAAATTTGGCTTCCTAAAGCAGTTTCATTATTATTTTTTAACTTTCCTTTAAACATCTTGTTTTTGGGTCTGTATTTTTATATGATTTCCCCTGAAAACTCCAGATATCCTGCAGGATCAGACCCAACAACAACAAAATAAGTCGTTTTTGTTCTCAACGCTTTCTGGAAAACAGGTGAGTTGATCTGTTGATTTATTTTATATTTACATTGGACTCAGTTCATAGACAATCCTTTAATTTAATATTTACTATAAATACATGTCATAAGTTGTTTACATGTCAGGTGTGACCTAACATCTGTGTTCAGTTTTTCCCCTTTACAGATGATTAATTTATACAAGGTATAACTTCTCCATCTAGTGGACAACTATTGTCATTACATCTACAAAGGAGTAAATTGTGGAATTATTTTGAAAATAAACTTAAATTAAATTCTCATGAATCCGTGTATCATTAATTCTTTCTATTTTCAATAAAAAAAAACAACAGTCAAAAAGAAAAACATGGTTTATTTTTTTGTTTTTGAAACAAATTGAAAACAAAAAACGTCTTGTTTTACATGTTTTCAATTCTAGTCTCGGATCAAAAATACAAAGTGTAAAAGCGAGCCATAAGAACGATTTTGATTTTAATATTTCATTGCTCACGTTTACTTTACCAGGTATCACATTGATATGAGTCCCCCGTCTATGTGTTCCCCACCAGTTCGGCAGGGTGCGCTCGTTGTTAAATTGTCCTCAGAACTGTGTCTGACACACAGCTGTCCACCAGTACTGACTTTAATGTTATTCCACCTTATATTCAATTTAATACACATTAAATCATTTAAAATTTGAAAAGATCTTTAATTTTAAATAGATATTTGGAACAACAAACTGAGATTTAATTTTAAATAAAGGAGCAGAACAACAAACTGAGGTAGGTGAATTTAGCACCTGACAACAGTACAAGGCAGCACTCTCTTGTGGCCATAAAGTAAAATTACAACAAACATTATTTACAGCACTTCTAGTTTTAAAAAAAACTTTAAAAATAAACATGATGTTTGACTTTCACTGTTTCTTTAACAATTGCAGTGTTCTAACATATCCTAAGTATGGTTGAATAATGGGGTTTTTTTCCTTTTATAGAGCGCTTTCTAGAGTGTTCTACCCTCCCCAAAGCGCTGTACAACACAAGCAATCATTCACCCATTCACTCTCACATTCACACACTGGTTTAAACTAAGAGAATGTGTTCTTTAATTTACTGTTTATTTTTCAAGTTTTTTTTTTTTTTTTACTAGAAGTTATTTCACCTTATTGCCACAAGAGGACAACAAACGTCCTTATACTGTCGTCAGTGCTAAAATCCTGAAAAACTTCTCTGTGGTTATAAGAAAAGCCAATTTTGAAGGTTGTTGTAATGACACTATTTTGCCACAAGAGAGCAGCAGCCGTCCAGAAAATGTCCAGAAAATACAGAAGCCAAAGATCCTACAATCACAAGATGTTTCGCTGCTTCTGGCGTTTGTCCTCACTTTGAACAGCTCAGCTGGCCTGTTTTTTTAATGTGAGCTTCACCTTTGCCCAAACCAACTTAAAAACAAGATGATAATTTATTGTGTCTAATGTTTGAATAAATCATAATATTGTCTCTAAATATCTACTACTTTTTTTAAATTAAAGATCTATTTAAATTTGGAGTGATTTTATGTGTATTAAATTGATCATATGGTGAAATACCATTGGAGTCAATTATTGTATATACATATATTTTTTTAATTAAATTCTTTGATCATTTGTGTTATTTGTTCAACAGAACGTGCTGTAAATTTATGTTGTAATGTCAGGAAACCGCCACAAGAGGGCGAGTGTTTGTCAGAAGTAGAAGCCAAAGACCAAGAAATCACAAGATAGTTCACTGCTTTGTTCTACCATCCTTGTTAAATGCCCCTCACTTCTTTAGTTAGTTGTTTTTAAACATTAATGCCTTGATTTTATGAGTTTTTTTATTTATTTTTTATCCTTTTCCGTTTTACTTTCTACTTTTATAAAGAGGGAACTTATCCTGACGGCTGTGTCGGATACAGTTCTGAGCTTTGGCAAGCCATTCAGAGCAAAGATCGCCCCTTTTGGACACGTTAGGGTATTTGACAGCGTTTAAAACGCCGTTCTGTATGGAACGCCAACATGGACAGTATGCACGCGCACGGATACACCTACTGACGCTTATTAATCGCCGTCAAATACGTCAGGTGGCGCTAAATAAGCTCCACCCGGCGCTAATAAAGTAAAGCTGTGGCGTTTGAGACAGTTCTCTGAACAGACGATCAATCTGTGATTAGTCTGGTCTGCTGTAGCCTTTCAGTCATTGGATGACAAAGCTTTGAGTTGATTTGCTGTAAAAACCGGTAGGCGGAGAAACGTAACAAACGTCACCAGGCGTTTAATTAGCGCCACCAGGCGTTCTATAAGCGCCTGGTGGCGTGACTTCATTTGGACACCAGGTGGCGTTTATTAGTCACCAGGCGCCGTCTATTTAGCGCTCTATGGAGCTTATTTAGCGCCACCTGACGTATTTGACGGCGATTAATAAGCGTCAGTAGGTGTATCCGTGCGCGTGCATACTGTCCATGTCTGCGTTCCATAGTCATTACGGCGGTAAATGCGGCGTTCAATGACTAGGAAACAGGGGCGGTTCTAGGGGGGGGCCCGGGCCCCCCTGACAACAAGCTTGGCCCCCCTGTGGCCCCTGCTAAGTGCTGAGTTATTTAGATTGTGCCCCTCTAAAAAAAAAGCACCTGGGTGCTCATTTATAAAACTTTGCGTAGAATCCTTCCTAAAACTTGCTTAAGCTCAGCCAAACAATTTCAGGTACGCAAATTCCATTTCCGATTTATAAAACCCTGCGGACGCACAGGTCCGCGCAATTCTGCTTTATAAATCGATGTCAGACCTAGAACTGCGCTCAGCTGTTTTTGGGTCAGAACCCACCTCCTACACACTCACATTCTGCCATATACGGTCAATGCAAAGTACCTCATGAATAATTGCATATGCATAAGCCGGTGGGTTTCTGGCTTTTAACAGTAAATCGTCACAACGGAGAGGTTTAGGAAGCGTAATTTTACAGAGGCTGAAACTCGAGGTGCTTGTGGTGAAGTGGATGGACGGGAAAATGTTTTATTAGGTGGTGAAATGTGACAAATTACGAACACTGAAGTGCTCCGAGAGACGTCTCGCTGCAGCGCGTCTGCTGTCAGTCTGACAGAGAGATCGTGAAGATCTAAGAGAAACGTTTAATGACAACATTTAATTTAATCCAAAGGGGAAGACACGTCATGCTGTTCATCCTATCAAACAGTCAACCTGCTGCATAAAATAATCGCTGGTTGAAACCCGAGAACGGCCGGTGACACCGGGTTTTACTGGTTCTGATGGTTCTGTTGATCTAATACTGGACCCAGTTGATCCATAGGATGCTCTAATGAATCTATCAGCTGATCGATCGTCCAGTCATTATCTAGAAATCTCTAAAAACTCTCTCCCATTCATCTGACTGCTGGCTGAGCTGCAGCGCATCCAGCGCATTACGCACAAGTGTCACAGCAGGATTCCTAAGTCTCAAAAATCACAATTAATGCACCAATAAGTGCAGTTTGTTATATAATCTGAAGACGACTGGATGAACATAATGGGTTATTTTTTGAAAATGCGACATATTTTCATTCAGATTTAAATTTTTATTATTTTTAGAGACGGATTGTTGGTTCTGTGTGCGCGAGAATCTACAAGTCTTTAATTGTGTCATAAATTCAACATTTTTCATCTCACCTGCTGCTCTGACTGGTTTCACGTCTCCAACATGTGCTTACGCAAGGTCTAAAGTTTGCTTAGAGTTGCGCACATTTTTCCGTTACGTTTTCTTTTATAAATCCCAAATTTTGCATAAAAAAGTGACCTACGCAACTTTTTGGCCCATTTTGTGCGTAAGCAAGTTTTATAAATGAGCACCCTGGACTCTGAGAGGGCCAGGCCTTGGTCTAGAACCACCATTGCTAGGAAAACGTCGTTTTTTATGGCGCTCTGAAGGACACATGAGAACGGCGGAAAATGCGGCGTTCTGGATGAATTTACGCAGTGTTTTTTCACCGTTTTGAGTTTCAGAACGGCATTTTAGACGCCGTCAAATACCCTAACGTGTCCAAAAGGGGGCGATCTTTGCTCCGAATGGCTTGCCATACTGAGGACGATTTACAAGCGCGCCGTGCCAAACTTGTGCGGGAACATCTAGACGGAATCGAGGAACTCATGTCAGTGTAACACCTGGTAAAGTAAACCTGAGCAATGAAGTATTAAAATCTAATTTGTTCTTAAATGTCCTTCTGCCCCTTTTTTCAACCTCATATTTTTTATTCGAGACAAGAATTGAAAGCATGAAAAACAAGACCTTTTTTGGTTTTGTATCTGTTTCTAAAACATAACAAAAAATTTAATCGCTTTTTATTGATTGATTTTTGGTTTTCAATTGAAAATGGAAAGAACGAATGATACACGGATTCTCATGAACTAAATCTCACTTTTTAAAAGTAAAGTTGTATTTTTAGCTGAAAGGGGAAGAAAAAATGTAAAAAACATTGCAGAAATGTCATTTTTAGTTTTAGTTTAGTTTGCAGTCGAGCTGAGCAACAAACTGGAAACAAATAACAAATACAAACCAAGCATCAGGCGAGTACACATTTACGATTTTTAAAAATTCATCTACAATGCCACTTTATTTTTGAAGTCTTTCAGGTCAGCTTTAATGGGTACAGCGACAAAACTTACCCCATTTGTACTAATTTAGAGCTTTTATTTTCCAGCATTTTTTTTCCCCTCAGAAAATTTGTTTAAATGGCATCTAGAGGGGGGTAATTAACAGCAAATGTCTCTGACGTGACAGTGAAGTTGATCATTTTTTGCCTGGACATAATTAAAACCCACTGATCAGTTTGATTTGAAGTGACTGCAATCTCAAACTCTACCACTAGAGGTCACCATAAAGACAACAATGTGTTGCATTTTAGATGTAAAATATTTCTTTAGCTATATTATTGTCCAAATTACATTTTTTAAACATGTGAATATTTTTTTTGTATGTGAAAAATTAAATATCTACCAGCACCTGATGGCAATAGATATGGAGCCATTTTATAAATACATTCTTTCAGTTTAAAGATCAATCCTTTAAATGTTACCTGTAAACAGGTAAAAAGGATTTTGTGATGCATTTAGGGACAGCTGGTGAACTTAAATATCTTAAGGTTTAGAAATGTAACTTTTTACTGAAGCAGAATGAAAACATTCATGTTATCTCCTTTAAAGCCATGTTACATTTTTGCCTGTTAAATTGTGGTTTACAAGCTGCATCTATTTATAATTTAAGATTCTTTTTAATGTGTTTATGGGAACTGTCTTGGTGTAGTAGTGTAAAAGAAAAACGTGAATCTAGAGGAATTTGGATTATTTCATTTATAAACAGCATTGACTTAAGACAGTTGCTTCAGTGCAAGAGTTTGTTTTATTATTAACCGTTGACACCATCAGCAGAGAAACGAGGCGTGACAGACAGGTAGACCTGCACTGGGGTCAGATCTTGTTGAATGCTGCTACATCAACACTCTGAACCTGAAACAAAGCAGAGAAAAATAATTATTTTACCAACTACCTCCCAAACAGAAGTTATTCATTGACAGTGTGTGTTTAAATGCTCTCTACGGGTGCTGGTGATAAAGTTTATTTCAGTAATTCCATTTAAAAAGTGAAACTTGTATTACCGTATTTGCCTGCATATAAGACGAGGTGATCATGGCGCAACAGTGGGTTTGTGTGTGCGCGCGATCATGGCGCAACAGTGGGTTTGTGTGTGAGTGTACGATCATGGCGCAAATGCGGGTTTGTGTGTGTGTGTGTCTGCACGATCCTGGCGCAAAAGCGAGTTTGTGTGTGTGTGTCTTAGGGGTGCAACGGATCAGAAAGCTCACGGATCGGATCGGTTCACGGTTTTGAGTCACGGTTCGGATCAATTTTCGGATCAGCAAAATGAAAAAGAAAAGACAAAAAACTTTGCTCTCTCATTATTTTCTAAAACACTGCGCAACTTTTTTATGCTCAATCCTCATAAATACAAGCTGCATTTAACTCAAGATGTCAATCTGATGCTTCAATAAAGTTTTGAATCATATTAAAACAAATTAATGGGGGAGATAGACTCATATGCGCACCTCAGGGTCACAGACCTGCTTCTGTCAAACTAGCGGTCACAGCTGGGGAGGGGGAGGGGGGGCGGAGGGGCGTGATGCACGAGGCGCTGCTTTGTGGCTCCTGACTGAACTCCGGTTATATTAACGTTTATTAGCTCGTATAAAAGCCCAACATAACGCTATCTTAGACACAAACAGGTGAATCTAGTTTGTCTATCAGAAAGATTCCAGCTGACGGAGAGAGAGACGGAGGAATCAGAGGCAGCGCGCGCAGCAGAGACTGGTTATTGATCAGCGATCCTTCGTTCTGGTGTTCTAAAACGGCTGAAGCCAACAGAGTGAACCTCTATACGTGATGCAAAACGAACGCCTTTCTCAGAGGGGAATTATCTGCAGATTCACAGCGCGTGAGCACAGAACGTCGGGAATTATTTAGCGACGCACGCGCTCTACATGAACCGCGAACCACGTGCGTTCCGAACCGTAGAGGGTGATCCGTACGAACCACTGATCGATGATGATCCGTTGCACTCCTAGTGTGTCTGCACGATCATGGCGCAAAAGCGGGTTTGTGTGTGTGTGTGCGCGCGATCATGGCGCAACAGCGGGTGTGTGTGCGCGCGATCATGGCGCAACAGCGGGTGTGTGTGCGCGCGATCATGGCGCAACAGCGGGTGTGTGTGCGCGCGATCATGGCGCAACAGCGGGTTTGTGTGTGCGCGCGATCATGGCGCAACAGCGGATTTGTGTGTGCGCGCGATCATGGCGCAATAGCGGGTTTGTGTGTGCGCGCGATCATGGCGCAACAGCGGGTTTGTGTGTGTGTCTGCGCGATCATGGCGCAAAAGCGGGTTTGTGTGTGTGTGCGCCATCATGGCACAGCAGCCGGTTTGTGTGTCTGTTCGTTCATGAAGCAGCTATGTGTGTGTGTCTGTGCATTTTGCCGCAGCAGCGTGTGTGTAAACAAGCTTCCCCTACATGAAAACTCCATCTCAGCTCCACAACTGGATGTGAAGTTCATCAGTGTCTGATGATCGCGAAGTTGCACAATCTGACCGTGAAAGCTCCTGTCAGCAAAGGTGCGTTCGGGCAGAGAGATCAGTACAGTGGACTGGTGGACTAGTTGTGTGCACCACTGTTAATAAGCAAATATTAAAGCAGTCTGGAATTATTAGTAGCATTAGTTAAATTATTTTCTCCAAATTTCAATAAAAATTGTTTCTTTAAAAAGTGAATTTAGTCTTTTTTTCTGAAGATTAGTCTTGAAAAGGGGGGGTCGTCTTATAATCAGGGCAAATACGGTATATCCATTCACTACACACTGACTATATTTCAGATGTTTTTTTTTTCTTTTAATTTAAATTATAACTAACAACTAATGAAAATCAATGCAAAAAAGGATATTTATAAATGTTGGCTCAATCAGCTAACTCAAAACCTGTAAACGCCTTTAAATTGCCTCAGTCTAGTTCTGTAGGCTACTGTCCAGAAGACAGTCACTGACATCCTCCAGGGGGAGACTCACAAAGAGTGGACTACAAATGCAAGACATGGGTGTCAGCTTTCACATTTCTTGTGCCACGCTTGAACATGACAGCGTCAGAAGTGTCTGGACTGCTGCTGAGTGGTCCAAAGTTATGTTCTCTGATGAAAAATTTTCATCAGAGAACATTTTCTTTGGAAATTAAGGTACCCGAGTCTGGAAAAAGAGAGGAGAGGCACAGAATCTATGTTGACATCCTGTGTAAAGTTTCCACAGTCTGTGATGGTTTGGGGTGCCACGTCATCCTTGGGGGTTGTCCATTTGTGTTTTGAGATCCAAGATCAACAACTGTCTACCAGGAAGTTTTAGAGCACTTCATGCTTCTGACCAACTTAAAGCTGCACTCGTTAATTTGGTAAACAAGCTAGGTTTAGCTAGCTGTTTTTCACAAACACTTCTCAGAGCAGCCAGCCTTCCTGTGGACATGGGACCCTGAATTGCCACGGTAACTATACAGAGCAAATCCATATATGAAATCTTGGCAGCCCACTGCTCCTCGAACAATGAGGATGGGTCAAAAGCAGAGATGAATTTCCCCAAGGGGATCAATAAATTATTATTAAATCTCCAGCCGTAGAAACGTTCCCCCAGGTTTTTCCTCTTTTTACCTCCAAACTGAAAAGGTGTTTATCTTTTGGGGACTCTGGTATTTTTTTCTAAAACTGAAGCGCTAAAGCCTGATTTATATTTCTGCGTCTGCCTCAGGACGGACTGACGCAACGCCATTATGCGTCGACGCAAGCTCTCTACAACATGCTCGAAGAGGCTGATGGAGACGGGCCCAAAATTCTAACTATGCGTCGAAAGCGACGGACAACGCATGCCTGTGATTGGTCGGTTCAACATCCCGTGATCATTTCCGGCTTGATGCTGGTATCAACAGAGTAGTAATTAGGGCTGAACGATCTATCGTTTTTAGACCGAAATTGCGATTTCAGAAAACACGATCACGAGATCGTCAAAGCTGCGGTTTTTTTGCTGAGCACCTCACTGACCCAGGATCTGTTGTGGTGCATCACTGTTTTGCGTCAATCACACCGTCTCTCCACCATCCAGTCGGGCAAGCAAGCTGCTGTTTAGATGCTCACCTAACTGACCTAGGATCTGTTGTGTTGGGGTCCTGCATCAATCACGTGGTGATCACGCAGCCTCCCCACTGTCATCAAGCTCACCTACAAGCGACGCTAACCAATTAGCTGCTCCTGCTTCGAAACGTTGTTGTGAAATGGCTTCAGCAGAACCAGAACCGGAGTTGGGAGATTTAATCTCCAAGAAAAACAGCACGTCGGTCATTTGGGAGTATTTCGGGTTTGAGACTGCAGACGTGCAACAGAAACAGGTACTGTGCAGAACCTGTCGCACTAAAGTTGCAACTTCTAGCGGAAACACGACAAACTTAGACCGGCACTTGAAAAATCATCACAAGCATTTGCATGAGGAATGCATGATAAAAAAGTCCGGTGAAAAGTCGTGTGAAAGTGATGTTCAGGCCCACAGTAGTAAACGGTCAACAATTACGGAGTCTTTTGCTAGTGTGACGCCGTATGAGTCCAGCAGCAGAAGACATCGGGAAATAACAGCCATAACGCACTACATTGCCAGGGACATGGTGCCTATTAACACGGTCACTAAATACGGATTTAAAAACCTCCTCTGCACACTGGACAGAAGATATGCGATACCCTCGCGCACCTACTTCAGCCAGGTTGCCATCCCACAGCTGTACACCGAGTGTAAAGAAAAAGTGGTAATGGAGCTGCAAAATGTGCAGTATTATGCCTCAACTACTGATATGTGATCAAGCAGAACAACCGAACCATATACGAGTTTGACTGTGCATTTTGTGAATGACGAGTTCGAAATGAAAAGTCGCTGTCTGCAGACAGCATACTTTCCCACTGACCACACCGGAGAGAATATCGCACAGGGTCTGAGAGAGTGTCTGTCAAGTTGGGGTCTGAGAGAAGAGGACCAGACGTGCATCACAACCGACAACGCAGCAAACGTCATCAAAGCAGTGGAACTTAATGACTGGACCAGACTTCAGTGTTTTGGACACAGGCTGCATCTCGCAATTGGTAAGTGTGTGTGTGTGTTTTAATTTATACATATTAATGTGATGTAAGAATTTTGTTAAATATTAAGTAGATTTTCTCATAATTGATTTGAAGCCTCCAAAAGTTTTTAATTTATAAAATAACATGTTTAACTCGATATTAGATGATGAACAATGTGTTATGTGCTTTTGATAATTTATTTCCTTACCGATTTGCTTTCTATAAATTATTTTCATGTATTTTCTTTGCTCTCTTGCTAGAAAATCTGCATTGCAAAGTCTGCCATGACGTTTTGAGCCTGTAATGCTCTTATAATGTTTATGTTGTTCTTTTTCTTTTTGCCCAGAGAATGCTGTTAAAGATGATGCAAGAGTCAAGCGAGCAACTGGACTTTGCAAACAAATAGTTGGTGTCTTCTCTCATAGCTGGAAAAAGAAGACAGCGCTGAAAAAGGCACAGCAAGAGTTCAGTTTACCTGAGCACTCACTCATTACAGAGTGTGTGACAAGATGGGGTTCAAGGCAGAAAATGATAGGGAGGGTGCTTGAGCAGAGCAAGGCGTTGTCTCAGGTTCTGTCTGAAGACAAGAAGACACGTCACCTGGTCCCCACTTGACAGGACACAGATGTCCTTGAATCAATCAACAATGCCATTGGACCTCTGCAGGAATTTACAGATGCTTTGTCTGGTGAAGCATATGTAAGTGTGTCATACCTGAAGCCTGTCCTCCATCTCCTGAAAACATCCATCCTAACTGGAAAAGATGAGGACACGGATCTTACTAAGGAGATAAAGTCCAGAGCTCTTTCCTACATTGAAGATAAATACAGCGACCCAGCCACACAGGAGCTACTGGACATGACTTCATTCCTGGATCCGAGATTCAAGACAGACTACATAAGTGCAGAGAATGTCCCAGACATCAAAGAAAAAGTGAAGCTTCAAATGGAGCAGGTGGCACAAAAGGTAACTTGTGTTGTTGTTTACTAATACAAAACGCCAAGTTATATTTTTAAATTGGTTGGCTTTTTTGTTTACATAAAAGGCCAAATTGCTCAAAATCATATCAGACTACAAACTTTTGACAGCTTTCTCTCTGTTTTACAGGAGAAGAGGGCTCGCCTTAGCACCACAGACGCCACGCCCCAGGGTGCAGCAGAGGCAGCTCGGTCCACCACCGGGAAGGGAAAGCGCTCACTGGGCAGCTTCTTCAAGAGCAAGGCTGTGCCTCCTCCTTCCTTCACTGTGCAGTTGGAGGATGCTCTTAAAGCTGAGCTGGACAACTACCTGATCATTCCAACTATTGATGGAGAGCAAGATCCACTGGCCTGGTGGAGAGTGCACAGAGTTAACTTTTCATGGCTGAGCAAACTGGCTTGTAAATTTCTGTGCATACCAGCCACCAGTTCACCATCAGAGAGAGTGTTGAGTGCTAGTGGCAATGTTGTCACATGTCAGCGCTCATGTCTAAAACCATCCAAGGTTGACATGCTGGTTTTCTTGACCAAAAATCTGTAAAGAGTGATGTAGAGTTCTCATGGAAAAAGTGTTATTGCTGAGTATTTTTGAGATTTTATTTGTTCCGCATTTCACTCTGACTTAGTGTCAGCCTTTGTTTACAATTTTTTAGTTTCTACGCAAGTGCAATAGCATTGGGCAGGACCCTTTTTTACTTTTTGGGAATTTTTGCACATTTTTCTTATTATTTATACATATTTAATATTGTTTTCATTCTTTCATTTTTTGTATTTGATTTAACTTAAAACAAAGATTTTTTGCACTAATACTATGTTAAAATGAGGATGGCTATTTTAGTTCATTTGCAACTCAAAAACTTAAAAAGAATGTTCATGCATGTTTCTTATTAATAAATACATTAGAAAGTAATTCTTGTCTTTTAGTTTTTATCTTTGCATTAGATTATTAGCTATTAATGTTTTGATAGTATAATGTAATTTGCTGTCATGTTTGTAAATGTTACTGTACATTGTGAATTTAGTAATGAAGCTAGATTTGAAGAAAATCGTGAATCGAATCGAAATCGCAATTTCTGACAGAAAAATCGCAATTCAATCTTTTCCTAAAATCGTTCAGCCCTAGTAGTAATAGTAGAATCTCGCAGAAGCAGATATGGATCAGCTCGAGAAACGTCTGGCAGACGAAGTACGAACATTTCTATAATCCATCAGTGTCCCTAAAGGGTTAAACAAGAGCTATATATTCGCTCGTTGTCTGCCTCGTCCTCACTGAACAGACAAACATTCAACAGATGCCGCTGTCTCCTCACTCCTGTTTAATTCTTTTTAACAATGTTTGTTCCTTGAGATCAATCTGTTCAAACTCAATCAAAATTCGCTCTGTCGGCCATTACTGAGCTGAAATAAACAAACTTTGGTCGACCGGAGGCATTACTGCAGAAAAGTTATGCACCCTCTGCTGTCCTGGTGGAGAATTGCTTCACAACACTGACGGAGAAGTAAAAATCAAAAACGTCTCCGTCAATACGTGTGCGTGTGAGCGCAAACGTGCTGTCGGAGAAGTATAAACCAGCCTTAACAGCCAGCCGTTTCTGTCCTCTCACTTCCGGGATGTTCTGCTGAAAATTGCACCTGGACACATTAATGGAGGATCCAAGCAGTGTGGAAGTGCGGCACTTCAGCAAGACAGACAGCCGGATTGTCCAATCCTATCTTTCCGTCCGAACCTTATGATTGGCTGAGGCTTTTAGAGACAACCACTTTTATTGATTTCTTTGGGAGTTTTTTAATCTGCAAAATATATTTCGCCAAGCCAACTTTATTTATAAAGCACTTTAAAAATAGACAAAACTGACCAAAGTGCTGAACATAAAAGCATAAAAAACATTAAACAGGATAAAAACACATAAAACAGAAATGAAATAAAAATGTCAACACTCATACCAGGTCAAAAGCCAAGCTAAAAAGATGGGTCTTTAAAAGAGACTTAAACGTTTACAGCGAGGGGGCCTTCCTAATCTGTGCTGGCAACGAGTTCCAGAGTTTAGGAGCCGCGACAGCTGCTATATTTATAGCTATACTATGATAGAAAGTTAAGAGGCATGAAAAAAAACATTAAAAGCTACACTGTTTACCAAATTAACGAGTGCAGCTTTAAGAGATGCATATTTCATTTTCCAACAGGTCTTTGCACAGGTGGGTAGGGAAGTGAGGATCCAGACCTGCATACTTTGTCAGATCTGATTCAATCTGCGCACACAAACCTGATATGAACACCTGTTTGACACATCGCTGAAGGAGTTCAGCAGCTGAGTTCTCAGGGAGTATGAATGATCCCTGCTGAAACAAACGTTCTCGTGGAGTATGAATTGGCCTTACATCTCAACTTTCCAGTGCCTACAACACAGCTTTGGATCCCCAGATGAGAAGCAAAATGTCTTCAACAGCTAAAACATCTGAGCTGTACTTTTAAAGTAATTTACTGAGTGAGCCTTTCCTCTATTAAATGTCTAATTCAAGGATGTTGGATAAATTGTCAACATTATCTTAAAGCAGCAATGTGGATTATTTTTCTATGTATCAAAGTTTTCTAAATGTTTAATGTTTCAGGTCTAAACTATGATCTATGGGTAGAGTTCCACAACACGTTATTCTGATGAAAGCCCCCCTTCCTCATATAGACCCCTTTGCATTCCTTCTATAGTGGGTTAGGGGACTAAATTAGCTTACTTCTGTAAGGCTTATTAACAGGACTTACATAGTCTTCAAACTTGGTGATCTCCTCCTCCAGCATGTCTGTCCCCACCTTGTCGTCCTCCACCACACATGCAATCTGGAGCTTTTTGATGCCATAACCAACTGGAACCAGTTTGGATGTTCCCCATAACAAACCGTCAGCCTGCACAGAGCGCACACACTCCTCCAGCTTCGCCATGTCCGTTTCATCATCCCACTACAACAAGCAGGGAAGAGATTAAAGCTCGGGGTTAATGAGGCATTTTAAGCTCTAAGCCGACACATTTTAGAAAATAAACTCACAGGTTTGACATCCAGTAAGATTGAGGACTTGGCGATGACAGCGGGCTTCTTTGCTTTCTTCTCAGCGTATTCTTTTAATCTCTGCTCTTTAATTTTCTCTGCCTCTTCATCTTCATCACTACCAAACAGGTCAATATCATCGTCATCTTCATCCTCTTTAGCGCTGGTCTTCTGCTGGACAGGAGTGCCCTGGGAAAAAAACTTGCAACAGTTTATTTTCCCTGACAGACACCTAGAATTACAGAAGGTAAAAATGTAAATACTCTTACGTTTGTGCAGGGGGCGGAGTGAGCAGGAGCTGCAGGAGCTGGAGTTTTCTCGAGAACAGCAACTCGACATTCAAGTTTGGAGAGAGCTGCCCGCAGGTCGTCCACCACTGAAGAAACGAGACAATAAAGTGATTACAAATGAATATTCATCACCCTACTAGAAGTCTGACTGCTGTTATACAAATGTATGGATCAGTCAGCTTCTCAATAATGCATTTTTGTTAAAACTGGAATCAAATTATGCAGAGGAAAGATTGTAGATATTAAGTTAATTGATCTACTTGACAAAATGTTTGACACACTTGAAGGAATTGTGAGTAATTTGAAGCTTCTTTCCTAGCTGTTAGAATCAGGACTCCCAGGACTTTAGTCCATCACATTAATTTGGAGTTAAAAGAAAGGTTTGCTGGTGAACAAATTCTAAAGTTTCTTACATTACCTGTTCTTCCCATTTAGCAAAAAATAAAATTTACATTAAAGTCTGGTATTCATTTGGAGTATAATTTTTAGAGGTGTCAGATTAGCGCGTTAATTACGATTAATTAATTACAGCCCTAATTAACGCGTTATTTTTTTTAATCGCGTTAATCGCATTTTTAATCGCTTGACCGTTTCTGCCTGCAGTTTGCCGCTGCAGTGATGTGTGTGTGTGCTGAGCTGGTCTCCTCGCGGTGTTTGTGTGTCACTGAGCAGCTCTGTGAGGCTCAGAGCGCCTCACTTTCAGGAAGTGATCACGTGACCTACGCATGACGCCGAGACAAAACAAACAGCTGATGGCCATAGCGGTGTTATGAAACCGGCATCACCTTTTAGAGCGCTATTTATCTGACCCCGCTGCAACAGGAAGTGCAAATTAAAACGACCTGCTCATTTCACGAGCTACTCGACCGGAATGACCACCGTCAGCCCAGCACAGCTCTGATTACACGTAACTGTCAGCCGGTTCGGTGCGCGACCGGCCGGCTGACAGCTTCCACCGCTTGTGGAGCGCCGTGCTGATCACTAGTAGTCTACACTGAGTGATCTGACGGACTACAACGGTTTATATTCAAAGTAACGGCGCGACGTGGCGCAGCGCTGATCGCTGGTGTATTTCAGCCTTAAATATCAGCTGGTCCGGTGCGCGACCGGCCGGCTCACAGCTTCCACCGCTTGTCCAGCACAGCGCTGACCACTGGTTACCAGTAGGCCTAGTACACCGCTGGACTGGCGGTGTTATGAACCGGTCCAGTCAGCGGTGCCCGATGGAAGACATGGATGTAGTTTGGGGGGGTGCAGGGGGGACGTGTCCTCTGCTCGTTTTTAAAGTCAGTTTAGAGTCCTGTAGTTTTTACTGTCTAAAATAATGTTGCTCTATATTAAATAGATTCTGACTGTTGTTTTTAGGTGTAGGGTTGATATTATGGCTCTTTTTAAACAGTTCAGACCCTCTTCTCCACCTCCTCCCACCCCTGTATTCAAGTTGTGGCCCCCCCCCCACCTTTGAAATTTAAATTTCATTCTTGGTGGAAGATCAAATCAACTTTATTTATAGAGCACATTTCCTGCAGAGCAACACAATGTGCTTTACAGCAAATAAAACAGAACCTAAAATCAGATGAGGGGTTAACAGAGCTGCTACTGGAGTCTACTGACCAAAGTAATGGTTGCACTGGGACTGAATCTGTTCAGGTCTGTTAAACACAATAAATGACTTCATAAAGACACTTTATGTTGTTCTATATCAATCTACTGGTCTGACACAGTCATTTAATGAATTTAAATGACAATAACTCAAGAGGAGGGCTTTCTTTAGCCATTTCTTTAGATGCGATTAAAAATGCGATTAATTAGATTAATTAATTACAGATCATAATTAATTAATCGCACAATTTTTTTAATCGCATGACAGCACTAATAATTTTAAAACTTCCATACTGCATTCTTATCAGTCAGGTCAAAATGACCTTGCTGATAATTTTTTAAATATAAAACTCAGTTATTCTATATTGCAACAGTTTTAATTAAATCTCCAAATTACATTAAAACTAAAGTCTGAACTACTAATTAGCTGATTTTTCTATTAATATAAAGATTTTCAGTTTGCAAAGAAGGAAAATGTCTGCTGACTTCTTAAATGCAGGTGAACAAACCCACCTTTGTGTAAACTCTGGTTCTCCAGCTCCAGACTCTTCATACGAGAAATGAATTCTCCTTGATCAGCTGCACTGTTGCTGCTATTGGTGTTCTGCACAGGTAAACACAAAAACAGGAAATGCACAAGTTGTCCAACTCTGCAGCACCCAAAACAGAAATACAGATGTGAGCGATGCATCAGAAAAACAAATCTAGAAGCTGAAATTAACCAGATGCCCGTTTCCCGTGACACACACAAGGCTCAAAGGCACTTACAGGACGGGAGTGTTGAGCTGACTCTCTGTTACACAGTGTAGTCTTCAGCTTGGAGGAGGAGGAGGGGAGTGTAGGGATGAAAAGGGAGGAAATGAGGATTGAATGAGGTACGTGGAGAAACGAAGGAACCAACACAGAACTGGGAGGTTATGGAGGAAATCAGACTTTAAGCAGATGAAAAACAAACGTCAGCTCAAAAGAAAGAGGTGCATGCAGGAAAAAAATGCTCAATCTGTAAATACATTTGGACTGTTTTAGAAGTTTTTAGTTGATGTCACAATTGTTTAAGTAGGAATTCCTATTTAATGTCCTATATAATATGCTTAAATTAAATCAAATGAACCCTGCACTAATAATACGGATATATCAATCCCTCAGCATTTCATTTAAAGTTAAATATTACAGATGCTTTTCTTTGTGTAATTTTTTAGGCCATCAAATGATTCCTTGATCACTAAAGCGTGTGAACAAAATGTGGAAATTGTGTGAATATTTGAAAAAATTCTCACCCCCGCTAAAGATTTCTGGATGTTCTCTCGAGCTCGAGCAATGTCTTGCAGAATGGTGTTTGCTCCAACATCCTTCAAAGGAAAAAAGATAAATGTTCATTTTTTAAATAATAGAAAACAGGAAAAGGAATCAGGAATTTGGAAACTCTACAGCTAGTTCAGCATCCAGTTTAAACTCCTGAACGTCTCATTTTTAAATCCAAATGTCCAGAAACAAATAGTTTCTATGATGCTTTTACACCATTTTATAATCAACTCACAAGAACAGAAGAAATTAATTCAGCATTTGTCATGACATCTTTTTTATTTTTTTTAAATAATTTCAACAAGATCTTTGTTAAATTTGATGCATCACATACCTTAACCCAGCATATTTTAGAGGTTTCGCTGCATCAACACCTGATTTTTTAGTCAGTGGGTGATTAAAGGGCTTCTGCAGCAGGACCACAGTCTCAACCCCATCCAGGATGTTTAATTTTTATTCAAATAAAAAATGTTTAATAGCATCTGCATTTTACTTTTGAGTTTACAACGCAGCACTAATGCATCAAGCATGATTGTTTTCATCACTCCACATCCATATTACCTACTTTGTATGTGCCTATAGGAACTACTGTTGTAAATACTGTCTTGTCCAATTTTTTATTTTATGTATTCTTGGTCACTTTTGTATTCTTTTTTGATATCTGTCCTGAGCTGTGGTAACACACAAATTTCCCCACTGTGGGATCAATAAAGTCTTATCTTATGATATACTGATGCATCCTCATTTACAGGCCCTATCCAGACACTTTTAGACATCTTAAAGTTGATTTCTGAAACACAAGGAGGTCATAAGAAAACAAAAGTGGCAATTAAGAATATGAAACGAGCCTCTGGATTTGCAAATAGTTTTTCTGTACACCTACATACCAGACGATCCAAGATTTATAAGCCATACTTTGATAAAAATGCATCTTTTCCTTTTAAACATTTTGCACATTCTTATGATTTATAGTTTTGGGAAATAATTTTAGTGGGACAATTGTTGCACCATCATTGTTCAGTATTTCTTTACATACAGCTTCTATTTCAAACACTTTAATACAATTGAAAGACAGTCTGGTTACCTGTGTAGTTTGTGATGTCCCGTTCATTCGCTCATAGAACCGTCTTTCTGCCTCATCATAACGAGGTTTGTCAAACCAGATCTTCTCCTGAGCCAAAAAGTCCACTGAGCTCATTTTTCTACAGAGGACGAGAGAGGGTAGTGAGGATAAGAAGTCAGGGGAAAAGGTAAAAAAAACAAATATTACAACTACTGCTGCTAAACAAATTCAACCTAGGATCATCTAGTGAATTATGAGAGTCTAATTATGAAAATATTGAATTTTGATACCTAAATGGCTTATGAGATCATTTTAAATATCCTTTCCACACAGACAGGCTACCCAACATACATTACAAAGGCTTAAAGGAAAATGGAAAAACACAATGATGGTTTATCATTCATTCAGAAAAATAATCAAAAACCAGGGATGAATCAACCAAGATAAATGACAAAAACAAAGGAAAAAATGCTTTTACACAAAGGGAAACACACGATGGTAAAAATTAATGCTAATGAAAATGAACGGAAACATCTGGAGCAGTTCTATTCTCCCAGTTTGGTCATACTTGTCCCTCAGAGGGGTCGTGGAGACAACAGATGATTCTCCTCTTCGATTCTTCATCACCTTGCAGGTTTTATTTGCACCGCTGCCATAGAAACGGCTCTCTGCAGCATCACAACGCCACTTGTCCAGCCACACCCGCTCGCTGTCCGGGTGCAGAAAAAAGCATTCTCCTGATATTTCCTCCATCTCAGGAACCTCAGCTGGTTCTTCCTCCTCCTGGATTGGGTGAAGAGCGTGGAAAACCTCGGCTTTACACTGAGGGACCACCTTTTTCTCCTCCACTACCAGCTCTTCATCTTCCTCCTCCTCCTCTTCTTCCACAAGGCTTTGGGGGTGCTCGCTGCTTCTGGAAGTTGAGGTGCAGCTTGGGCGTTTGAAGGAGTTGTTACCGTAGAGATTTTGGTAGAAGGCTGCTTCAGCGCGGTCGTACAGCGGTTTGTCCAGCCACACTTCTCTCAGCAGCTCCAGGGGGATGCGAGGCAGCCCGTTAATCGACTGCCGACTGGTTGGTGTGACTGCTGCTTGCTGGACAACGGGCGTTGCAGGAGTCGGGGCCAGAGACTGATACCCTTCATCTGGTGTTCTGGACACAGTTGAGCGGTTCACCGGGGAGGGCAGGTCTAAGGAGTTTGGAATTGACGGTTGAGCAGATTCTTCAACAAAGGAGCTTTCTGCCTGATCAAAAGTTGTCTTGTTGATCCACACACTCTGTACAATGTGGTGACAAGCCACCTGATCACTGTGGTTGCATGCCGCTCCTGAGGAAGATGGAGCCACAGTGGATGGAGTGTTTGAACGTTTCCCTGAAGACTGATGTGACGGGTTTTTGTGCGAGCTCTTATTAAAGGAACTTGCCAGCCAGGACTGGTAGAAGCTCTCTGCTCGTTCATAGATGTTTCGTTCAAACCACAAGTTACCACACTCTGACTGCAAACCCATCAACGCAGCCTGCTGGTCAGCTGCCCAGCTGGTTTGTTTAACTTTCTCTTCATTCTTCAAATCATCTACGTTCTCCTCTGGGCGGCTCCCAGGATTAGATGAACGTTTCCTGCGGCGACGGCTTTTCCCACTGCGCTTTCCATCTCCATTCAGGCTGCCATTCTCTGGGGATGACGATGTTGTCTCTCCATTTTTCTGACCTGGTTCTGTCTTTTTCCTAGAACCCAGTGACGCCTTTGAGGACTGATCCACCTGACAACGGCTGGGAGGCTGATCATGCTCAGATGGATCCTTTACAGAGCACTGGGAGATCTTCTTAGACATCTTTGAGCCATTGTTGAACAAAAAACAAAGAAGAGAACAACAAGTACAAGCTTTTGGATTAGTTACAGAGAGGCAGGAGGACACAAAAGGGTTTAAGATATGAATCATCAAAGCTATCTTTAACTTTGTTAGGGTTTTATTCAAGACTAGTAAATAGTCTACAGTCAAAACAAGACAAACAAGCAGCATGCAGAAAACCAGATGTTTATGCAGATAGATTAACTTAGATGACTGTGACTTATCATAAATCAGCCCCTCCAGGAAATTGCAATTGCAACTTTTAATGCAATTTCAATCAATAGTCGCAAATGTTTTGCGGCCTTGCAATTTTCACCAATCACTGTAACTTTTCCTCAAATCTGACCAATCACCTTAGCTTTTGCCTGAACCAGTGAACCTTTGAGGTACATCTCTGAAAATGAAAGTAAAGCGAGCTGCTCACGCTGTAACGTCTGAGCTAAGCTGTGACTGTCTGTGTAGTTGCCATGGAGATTACGGCATCTTGTAGTCTTTATCTTATGGCGAAACAGGGCATTCAGAGTTTGTGTGTAAAGAGGTTGATTGTGTGTGTGTGTGTGTGTGTGTGTGTGTGTGTGTGTGTGTGTGTGTGTGTGTGTGTGTGTGTGTGTGTGTGTGTGTGTGTGTGTGTGTGTGTGTGTGTGTGTGTGTGTGTGTGTGTGTGTGTGTGTGTGTGTGTGTATAAACTAAAGAAAACATTAACCAAAACAAAAAACTGCTTGAAAAAATGTGCAACCTTGACGGCAACTTTTTGAAAAATGTGCTGTGAAATCAGTCATTTTAAGACTGCAACAATCACAAAAAGACATCACATCCTGGAGGGACTGATAAATATGTCAAACACTAAAAGAGGAAAACTACAAAACCTACAGCACATATGAAAAAATAAATCATAAAGCTATGAAACACCAGCAGTGGTTCCCAACATGGAGGCACGAGGTTTTAAAGGCAAAGTGCCAAAAAAATTTGCACATTCACAACAACACTAAATTATTTTCAGAAGTTTGGATGGAAGTTTAATTGGATCAAAAAACTGCTGCTATATCCAGATCTGTCAACATTTCACAAGTTGTTCATTATAGATTTCAACAAATTAAAAACAAAAAAGTTGTATTAAATTGAATGGATATATTTTTATTAAAATGCCAATATCACTTCTAAAGAGACCCAAATGTGGCGTCCCCAATTAAGAATCTTTCTAGTCTTTTTTGTGCAAACTAGAGAGCAGTTTTTATGTCAACTAAAATGCTACTAGTGAGACAAAAAGGTCCAAAGGTTGTGTGTTATGAACCAATATGACAGGAGGAAATGAATTTCCACCTTCTCAAAAAAGAAAGTTTTGTGCAGCTTTTCTACTGGTACAAAAAAATTGGTTCTGGTTGAAAAAATGTTGGAAACCACTGAACTACAATTCACTTTGTAAACTTTAAATGCATTTTAGGACAACTCTAAGTAACATGAACATGCAAAGAAAAAGGGTAAGAAAAAATTGTTAAATCACACATCATGCGAGGCATGCAGCTTTGTGATTGCAATTAAATGATTGCATTTCCTTAAAGCTGCATAAGGTTAGTCAAAAAATGACTAAAATTGAATGAAAACACATCTGGATTCTATTTGGTGAAGTCATTTCCTGCTTGATGTTTATCAGAACTTTGGCTCTTAACTCACCTTCCTTGGTAAAGATGATGCTCTCAACCTAGTATCAAAGTCAAATGCTCAAAATGTTCTTTTCATCCAGGTAACCGCAAGCAATTAAAAGAAAAATTTAATAATCACTACCTTGCAAAATTAATAATGCTCACACATAGCACACAAATGCAATGCAAAGTGTAAACACAAAGCAGATGTCAAGGTTTTAAAAACAAATTTAATTCTGAATACTGGAATCAGAACAAAAAAGCTTCACATAAACAGCTCAAAACAACTCAACATCTTCCCATTTGTGTGTAATTTGCACTAAAAAGGCTCAACTATACAAGAACTGCAAGTAAAACCTTAAATGTTTTTCAAATGTTTGCCTTCCCATCTGTTTTTTATGTCTTCAAATAGAAAACAATCCAAGTATTTCCTTTTATTTTCCATTTCAGACCTTGTGTCAATGATTTATCAATCATGTTTATAGATTTTCTTAAAGATCTGCTGACTGGCTGTAGTTCAAGAGCCACAGTCTTTCATTCCATATGTTTAATGGCACCAAACCCCTTTTTAATTTTTAAGAAAATACAATTAAGTCCAAAACCCATGCATTTAAGTTTAGATGACAAATGTATAAGCTGATTTATCATTGACTACAATTTGTGAAAAAGAGCTTTAAGATGAATTATTCTTAGTGCAACATCCAACTGCTACATCATCTAATATTTTTAAAAAACAGCTTACATTTCTATATTTGAATTTTAAACAATGTTGAGGCATACATTTTTGAAGTAGGTCACAGACAACATTCAGGAATAGAACATATTTCAAAGAACAGCTGGACACTGCAGTTATCATCCAATACTTTCTTCTTTTGCTGTTGGAGACTATTTTTAGCAGCAGGTTTTGTGCTCTACTGAGTGTTTATGACAGCACAGCAGGCAGGTGTATATGAAGCATGAAACACTTTAACTGTGATAATCTGACGATGGTTAATTCAATAGTAGCGTTATACTCCACTGACGTTTTAGAAGCTAATAAATTAGCAGGTTCAGAAAAGATTTTAAAAAAACTGATTTAATAGGATACCTAAGCAATAAAAGGTTGATAGAAGACTCATCTCTCAGCTCTTTGTGTAGGAACACGATGTTTTTAAAATGAGACAAATTTTTTGCAATTTAATCGTAAATGCTGAGCATCATCGTATTAAAGGATGTACATCAGAGGCAGATTAAATTTCAACTGAGCTGTAATCATGTAAAGGTGTCAACTTCGACATTAGCCATTTTTAATCAGTCAGGTCGACTTGGGCTACATTGGCCAACATTTCACTTCAAAATAACACGACATGGGATTTTTAAAAAGGATAGAAAATATTCTATTATTCGTGGTAATATTTAGATAAAAAGTCAAAGAGCACAGGCGGTGATTGAAGACCGTGTTCGGAAGGCGTGACAGTCGCTCCAGGCTGTTAGCCTAGCAGGCAGCTAGCCACTTGCTAGCCTCGGCTAACACAAGTGAAAACTGCTCTATTACGAGTTCATTTCCACAACAATTAAGCAAAGATGTCCCGACATTATCCCCCTCACACTGGAACCCCGGCTGTCAGCCAGCGTTAACGTTACTTACTGCTGTGTTTTCGTCTATAGTGAAGAAACAGGCCGGTGGGTGAAACGCGTGTTTCTCCAGCCGTGAGTGACAACGAGAAAGAGGAGAAGGCAGGGTTGCCAGATCTCGCGACAGAAACAAGCAACCAAGAAATACAACTCTATGGATTAGTACAGTGGTTTGGTTCCAAAACATTTTGGTTTTTGACCCACAAAACAACAGTGGCACAGACTCATGACCCCAACCATCACTGGCAAAATTATAAAAACACTTCTAATAAACAAGGATAACACAAATCTACAACTATTTATACCATGTTTATTCAACTGTTTGTAACAATCATGGCAAATATATGGTATTAGAGGGATTTTAAATTCACTTTCAGTTCTGGAGAACATCCCAGGATCACAATTTGTTGTTTAGGAGGACCCACAGCGGAGCCCTGACCCCAACATTGGGAACCACTGTAGGACCTCACAGACTGGACTAAATGAAAACTAAATTAAATACAATAAAATGAAACGGATATTAAACTTTATTATAATATATTTTTACATAAATGTGTATTTAAACAAATAAAATATTGATCAAAACATGTTTTTTACAATTGAAAAATTCTTACAAAAATGTTAACAAAAATAAAAATGTTAAGAACAAATTTAAAACGGTTAAAAATATCTAAATATGATATAATGTATAGTTTGTGTATAGTGTAAACCTCAATAAATGCAAAAGGTTTAATAATAATGCAGGAACGCCTCAGCAGGTTGATATTGTCTGATTTACCCAGTATTTGTTAGATGTGGCAAACAGGTATAAGCCTAAATAAAAAGCTTTATCGTCTTAACAAGCTTAAAAATACCGCAAACCACAACTGTCAATATTTTCTAAGGAATTTACAGAAAACAAGCTTAAAGTCGCTTAGAATAAGAGGACCTGGCAACTATGGAAGGAGGACCTGGCAACTATGGAAGGAGGAAGAGGAAGGAGCAGCAGTGTGATCTTAGGATGGGGGAAGGGAAATGTGCATCCTCCTATAATCAGAATTAAGAATAGTTTCTAACACAAATGCTTATAAGGCTTAAATGTTGGGTCAAATTTTGATTTACATGACAACATTCATCATATTCATACCTTATCTGTTCTTTGCTTTGTTTATCTTGGACTTTGTTTTGCACTGACAGATGAATATCCTGTATTTTCTTACATAAAAGTAACTTTAAAACCTCATTATCAACTCATGATTTGAATAATGTAAATTATAACCAAACTCCAGGGACAGACATAAAGACGGTGCAATGAGGTTATGAAGGGAATTACTTATTTTCCAGTTTCTTGGTCTTGGAAATAAATTTTAGTTCATGATCACAAGAGCAGTTTATGAGTCAATCTGCCTTCAGCGTTGCTTGTTCTGGTAAAGTGTTATGCATTGGGCTTATTTTGTTTGCCATGAAATTAAAAGAAAAGCAAGAATGGATAATAAACAAAAACTTGCATCATACTTGGAACAGCTTGCATTTTTACAGTATTTTAGTCTGTATTTTTTGTTGGGCCTCACATCATTAAAAATATAAACAAATATAACAATAATTCTATCTACAACAAAATCTTGTGATGGTAGCAAACGTTCTACCATTCTGGAATTGCAGTCAAGGGCTACAAATGGCCTGCAGAGTGCACTCTGGATACCTTTAACCAAAATCTAATTCAAGCACTCTTCAAGGTGAGTTTTCAAGCATTTCAAGCACCTTATACTGTAGTAGCAATGATTTACAAATGTACAACACTCCAAATGAATATTTCACTTCCTTGTCTGGTCAAAGTTTTACTTATTATGCTATATAACAATCTGTTAGGTTTCAAGAACTTGATTAAAACTTGAAACCGTTAAAAAAGATTTAGAAGAAAAACAAATGCCAGCGTCAGCCACTGCTAGTGAATGTGAGTCAATCAGGATCAGTGGCAGCAGTGAACAAGGCCAGTCCAGTCAGCACTCTATGGGTAGTAATAAATCAGCCAGCTTCCTCTACCCAGCATTGGCAGGCCATGTTCACATAGTTTGTCTGTTAAAAATAAGAAATTCAGCCTGTCATTTTTATTTATTGTGTGAATTAACAAGCCAGTTGGTCATCGTTTTAAATATTTGAATTGATAAATAATTCACAGAAAAAATACTTAAATGACACTTGAATGAAAATCCTTAACAAATATCTATCTATCTATATATATATATATATCTATATATATATCTATATATATATATATATATATATATATATATATATAGGCAGCTTAACACATCAGTATCAGATATTCAAAACTGACAGAAATCTGCTTCAAAATCATTTATTTTAAGCTTTTATGACTCACTGACCAAATATTAGGTACTACAATTATATAACCTGCACCACTGGCTGAATTTAAGAGTTATTAATGTACCGGTAAATGTGAAAGCAGACAACCTTTGAATACTGTAGATCACAAACATTTTATTGTCCCATTCTCTAACCATCCATTTTCAGAACTGCTTTATCCAGTGATGTCATGGAGAGCTGGTGTCCATCTCCAGCAGTCACAGGGCAAAAGGCAGGGGACACCTTCAACAGGTCAACAGTCCATCACAGGGACACACAGAGACAAATGAGACAACCCTTCACATACACTCACTCACACCTAGGGATAACTGAGTTGCCAATTAACCAAACATTTATTGGTCTGTGGGAGGAAACTGTGCAACCTCCTTCCTGCTAGGTGAAATATCTACATACTGTCAGTTTCAGAAATAACCAAATATTATATCACATGATGTAATGTGATATAATATGTAAACAATATTAGTGTTCATGTCTTTTGTACTTGGGTTCCACAGCAAATAAAAAGTTTAAAAAGTCACTTTGTTTTCAAGACTGCCCAGGTCAAAGTTCAATGAGTGGCTGTTAAAAAGCATCTCGTTCAAGTCGTCACTTCCTGCTCCCTGCTGCTGATTTCTGGCCGAGCTCACAGGCTCTCCTGGTGGCTGACTCCACGGCGCTCATAACAGACGCTCTCACGCCACCTTGTTCCAGCGTGTGAAGCCCGTGGATGGTTGTTCCACCTGGGGTGCAGACCTCAGAGCGCAGCTGAGCTGGGTGCTTCCCAGAATCTCGTAACAACCTGCCAGCACCCTGAAACAAACCACAACAGCAAGACTAATTTAATTGAAATCTACAGGATTTTTGTGAAAGGTGTGCACATATCGTTAGGACTGACCAGAACAGTCTGGGCTGCGATGCTTTGGGCCAGAGCACTTGGCATGCCCATTTTAACAGCTCCTTCTGCCAGTGCTTCAGCAAAAAGGTAAACCTGCAGAGAAGTTGTGCTTTAATCAGATTTAATATGAGAGGAGCTACTATATATATATATGCGTAACTTAAGTCTAGATTTTTGACGGGAGCAAAAACTTCTAACACGCAAACACAAATGCTCCTACAGTGTGTTTTTGACCATTTACACTTTTACCATTTTGATCTTTCTGATCCTCTTTTAACTATAAATATATTATGAAGACTTTCTACAAATACATGTAAAAAAACTGATTTGAAGAGACTCACAAATGCAACGCCGCTCCCACTCAGCCCTGTGTGGATGTCAATCCAGGCTTCAGGCCCCTCCTCCACCAAACCACAGCAGCGCAACAAGGACTGGAGTAGAGTGCTGTGCTCCGGCTTGGCATGAGTTCCCCGTGCAAACAGGAGCGCTCCCTCCTGAACGACACAGGGAAGGTTTGGCATCAGTCGAATGATGGGCAAGTTGTGTGGGAGGAGCTAGAAATCAAAACAGACAAAAAACGAAAAGTATTTAACCTTTAAGTCAAAATTAAACATGTTTCAACGCAGCTTGTGGCACGCACCCCCTCCAACGTGGCCAAGGTCACTCCAGCTGCTACCGACACGATGAGGTGTCTGCCGTTGATGTATGGAGAGATTTCAACCAGGACCAGTGGAACCAGGTGGGGTTTGACTGCAATGAAGACCACATCCGTCCCAGAAACCACTTCAATGTTACAGTGAGTCACAGCGATCCCAAGCTCCTGAAAACAAAGAAATATCCAGTATTTCACATTCTTATGCCGTCAATTATTCTTAAAATATTATTTTTAGCAATTACATTTTGTATATAGAACTAATCATTGTCATTGTGTTTATGAATGTAAAAACAACAGACTAGTTGGTCCTTTTTTTTTTTTTAAACAAAATTTTGACCAATTTTGACTTTCAAAAAATTCTAATAAATTAAACACCTGGTGAAATCCTTATTTTGGGTGTAAATTATTCATTCCTGTACAGTAGTTTTTGATTTAAACAATGAAAATGTGCCCATATTTTAAAAATGAAAGATAATAGAAAAAGGTCAGTATTACAATATACAAGTTTGCAGAAAAAGCAAAAGAATATCAGACGAAACTTGTAACACAATTCTCATTATTGGTGCTCATTCATTATTAGACTAAACTACCTTTTTGACAACTGATGGAAAACCAAAGAAAAGTAATAAAAAATAAATAAATAAAATAAAAAAATAAAATAAAATAAAATAAAAATTAAAGTACCTGGAAGCGTTCGAGATTCCTAGAGGACGGTGCACTCACTTTAACATTTTCAGGATGCACATCTACAAAAAAGCACAAAATAAATAAATCAACTGAACTCCGTCACGCAGACTTTGCTCCAGTTTCTGCACTCACCAGGCAAGATGCCCTTTGCGATGCCAAACGCCATGTTTCCTGCTCCGATGAAGCCAACCTTCAGCTGTGAGTCCATTTTGATCTGAGAAAAATGCAGAAATCAGATTAAACAGGGATCATTAAAAAAAAGTCACCACAATTCCAGAATTCAATGCAACAAGTTTGATAGACAGCTACTAAACTATCTTAAAACTTAATTTGATTATTCAATTGATCAATTAATCCTCATCAAAATTCCTTTAAAATTATTAATTTATGCCAATATTTATTATGACAAATAAAACATGCAAAAAGTTTTTTCCATGAAGCTAATTTTGGCTGGCTGGTGAATTCTTGTTTAAATCAGCCTCAAATATATCAAGAATTTGACAAAATATTAATTTATAGGTTTTTATTTAAAATTGTTAACTTTTCTTACTTTTAATTTTGTACGTTTCAGGTTTAGGCTGCTAATCAAAACTTTAAGCGATCAAATATGGTCTCTTGACCTATAAAGTGCTAAACTCTTGGTGCAGGTTGGTTCTGGCTGAGGCAGCATTGACACTTCTCCATCCATCCAAGCCTTCACGCTGCTCATCATTTCTGCCAGCGTTGTCTCCAGCTCCCACCAGAGGGTGTCTAGACTCTGTTGGGGTTTTAAAATGTCTGTGCTGACCGTTTTAGGGTCTTTATGAGGGAAAACATCCAATATGGTTTCAAATGGGTAAGAGCTGTTAAAACTAGGTCAAATGGTGAATTTGGGAAATAATGCTAGAGTCTGAATATGTCATGCTGACAGTGAGAGCAGATAAGCCCGTCATCCTCCCTGGCACCACCAAGGTTGAGGACTGCAAGTCTCCACCAAAGATAAGGACACAGCTGCAGAAATGATTCTGTAAGATTTGTAAGGGTGTGTTAAAAGTGTGTTAAAACCCAATGCAGAGGTGTGATGTGGGGTTTTTTAGCCTTCACAAGAAGATGAGAGAATGTGTGTCCAGACAAAGGGTTTATTGTGTCTCCATATTTTTGTAATAAATTTTGTTAAACATTGTAAGAGCATCTTCTCATTTTTCCTCATCACATTTAGGAAGCCATCAACTCTATGACCATTATCATAGTCTTCCCATACCAACCCCGTATTTAACTGAAACTGTGGAGTTGGGTTCCTTCTTGAACTTATAATAGGGACTTTAGATTAGCTAATTGATCCACAGCACAGTCATAGATGACAGTTGAATCAAGATAGCTGCAGCCCCAGAGACCACAGATCATAACAGTGCCCTCTAATGGTTGGCTATTGAACTGAAACTGTAGACCACCAGTTTTGGACTGTTCTAGTACTTCACATCAAATGTTAGATATATAAAATTGTATCAGAAGTTAGAAATTTTAAATTCAAAATGTTACTACAGCAGCATAAAAATGATTAATTGCTCATGAAGCATTGCACCAAACTATTAAATAATTGATCCAAGTCAGGTTCACCTAACTTACATTTTTGTGTGTTCTTTTAAAAACATTCACACATTACTTTTGTAAAGCAAATCCTCCAGTACTGCTGCAATTCCATGTGAACTTGTCCATGAAGTTGTTAAAATACAAAAAAATAAAAAAATCCAGATGAGGTTTTGTTAATAATAACAGACTTTAATCATTTTCTCCTGATGAACTGACTGGTAAATGTGGTGGAGATGTGCACTGAAGATGGTTCTGGACATCCTCAGATCAGTCACCTGCATTATGTGTTCTGTGTTTTCCTGATCTTCTGCAGGATATGGCTTGTTCTCTTCTTCATGTATGTCATCTGCTATTAACGGCACCATGTCCAGGCATTCCTCCACATATATATATGTTGTCATATGTAACTATCACTCTTCCCAGCCAGCTACAGTATGAAATCTCATAAATTGAGATGCATTTTTTGGACTCTGGTGTTCCTGTTTTAGCGAGTATGAGGGGCTTACGGTTGGTTGTGGCAAGCTTTTGTTGATCAAGACAATTTCTTTTTATCTTCGTTAAACCACTTGCTTCTAACTCTTTTATGGTTTCTTCCTAAAGTGAAGGCATTTAATGAACAGTATGTTATTGACTTTAGATGTGCACACACAAGATGTCAAGCCACTCATCCATGTTTACCTTGCACTCAGTCAATTCAAACACACGTGGATTTTCCGTCCATAATTCACTTTGAACACAGTTAGGAATACTGGTTCCAATCAAAGACCTGTTGACAGTAAGGATCTCATCTTCTTGATCTATACATTCACTGTCAAGGTGGGAAGTAGAGGTTATGTCTTTAGGTTTGTTGGTGTGCTTTCTTTCAATGTGTTTTTGAAAATTTTTTCTGTTCATCACAGCCTGGCATATGGGGCATGTTTTTTTCATTACAGGCTTTACATGAAGCCTAGGGGTGGCTGGTCCTGTGAAGGACTCTGAAGTGGTGGTCACTGGTGGCAAGGTAGTAGAAGTTGGTGGTGATGGAGGGGTGGTTTCTAGAGCTGGAATGTTGGCAGTGGTATCCAGCAGTTGTGCATCACCACGATCCATGCACAGTTGGAGATGTCTGATGGCATCGAATTTCCGCACAAGTGTGGATTTGCAGTACGGACAATGATAATGAAGCTGCTGTCGACAACCTAATCCACATCTGTGAATGGTATATCCTTAAACATATAAAACATAAAATTATGAAATACATTTGACATATTTATAGGTTTTAGTACATAAGTGGTTACTTATGACCAAAACCTGAATCAAGTATGAAGTTGCAGAAACTCTTAAAACTACAGACAGACACCAGGAGAATGTTTCAAACTTTACCTTCATGAAAAATTGCTCGGTTGGAGTGACTTTCCAAATGCTTCTTGCATTTGCTGAGAGGTGTTGGTTTAAAAAATTTTGTCTCACAAAAGGGGCAGTGGTAGCCTGTGCAGCAGGTCCTGCATTGCTTCAAATCTGGCAAGGTTTTACCTTTCTGAATTGTTATGTGGATCTAGAAGACAGTGCATCATCAGTCAATGTTAATATTTTATAAAAAAAAAATTTTGAAAATAAAGGCTATAGCGTAGGGGTGTAACGGTACGCCTATAATCCCAGTTTGGGACATACCCTAGCTTTAATTCACAACATGCCCTATAGGGTACAGGGTCCAAGACTCCCTTGTAAAAGAGATTCTGAATCTCAATGGGACATTCCTGGTTAAATAAATATTAAAAATTATAATTTACGGTTTGGTTCATTTTCGGTATAGGGAGGGAACAAAGTAAATAAAAAAGGTTTTCTTTTGTGTAAACAAGTACAGCTTTAATGACGTTTAAAAATAAGATTTTACTTGCAGTAAATTTTCCAACAAAATATTATTATTAAACTTTATTAACCCTTATTTACTAGGGTTATTTACTAACCCTAACCCTAACACATCGGTCCAAAAACATCAGTTAGAATACAAAGGCATTAAATAGATAATGTTATTAGATAACAAAAATTTATAAAATAAAAATTCAAATTACTGGTAATATATAACAGTTTAAGTAGTTTCTGTTTATGAAACTGTAATAATACTTTGGCTTTCTCAGCTGCAACTGAAAGAACAGGCTGAACTTTTGAAAAATATAAGAAAAAATTTATCTTTAGCAAAATAAACCTCCTGTATTTCTTTAGGTGCACCATCATGAGTTCCAACTTGTATCCTTGTTCAGGTTCATTTAACCTCCCATGTATTTTGCTAGAAAAATTATTTTGTACCAGCTGTAGAAAATAACCTCTCAGTTCTATCTTTCATTATCACAGTTGCTAGACAGTCCCTCCAGGACTTTGTGGTATTTTTCTCTAAAAGTTTGGGTCAAAATTGCTTTTTTTTTTCCAAGCATTTTTGTTTTGATAAAGGATTTATTTTGTTTATATGCACACACACTATATATGCTGTGTTTACCCATAACATGAAGACTACAAGATGCCATAATCTCCATGACAACGCTGACAGCCTGTCAGTGTCTCTCAGACGTTATAGTGTGAGCAGCTCATTTACCGTACTTTCAGAGGTTGGTCTCAAAAGTTCGCTGGTTCTGTAGAAAGTTTAGAAAAGATAAGCGCAGAACAGCTTTCCAACATTTTTGTGAAATACTTTGGGAAAATGACTTGCGCATATTCTGACCGTTTAGCATCACAAATATTTTCATGCTGCAGATATGGCTCCAAGACCGGGGGTAAACAAAGGTAGGGGCTACAGGGATTGGTCAGAATTTAATAAAGTTGCAGTGATTGGTCAGGAAGAAGACAAATATGTTCGCTAAGGTGACTTTTCAGATTTGTGAAAAAGATGTGGTGATTGGTAAAAATTGAAAGCATTTGCTAAATTCGTGACTGAATTTGCGATAAAAGCTGTGATTGCAACATCAAAACTTACTGGAGGGACTGGCTAGGCAACTGGACAGAGTGCAACACTATCCAATTTTACAGCAAAGGACCCGGTGTCTAATACCTACACCAGCCTACGTGGACCGGGTAAGCAGGATCTTTCAAAGGATGCAGCCCTTGAATTTGGACAGTCGCTTCTGTAGCTGGTTAATGTGTGCGGGACAGTTACACGTCCGTGTGGAAACTTGGGATGCATCTGTGCCGAAAAAAAACGTTCTGTACCAAAAAAATTTGAATACTAATACATGTATCATTACACCCATACTATAAAGCATATATAGGCATATAAACATACATTAATTATAATGTGAATAAAGGCTAGCTTGCATTAAATGTTATACTAGGTATAATTTTTTAAAATAACTTATCGTAAAGTAAACCAACTGCTTTATTTACCGGTATGTTAGAACATTTAAAATGTCATACTCATCTAATTTATGAAAGCGTTGGCCTATAAACTTTTGTCATAACATCCAATTAATGTAATAATTTGCTTAAATGTGCCTTTAAGACCAGACGTTCCAATAAGCTTAATTGGCTCCTATCTTTTCCTACACACGGTGATAAACAGCATCAACACACCAACTTATAACAAGAAAACGTTCATTTCGTTCTCACTTTTAACTCAACAATTACAGCAGGAAGAATAAGTATTTGACACATCAGCATTTTTATCAGTAAGGGTATTTGTAAGTGGGCCATTTACAAAATTTCCACCACATGTCAATATCAACTCAAGTATGGAATTCATGCAAAGACATCTGAACAGTTAAAGTGATAATATGCAACTTTTTCATATTTTTAAATCTTCTCCTTGAGCCAGTATGTGCTAATATGACCCTTTACAGAGTTAATGAAAAGTCACTTAGCCCCATTTGGTGATTACAGCCGGAAAACCACGACTGCAAGATCTCCGTCGCCGTCACGGTACCCAGGAAGTCACGTGTCTCACGAGGGTTAGGCTAACCCAAAGTGGCCAGCTGTTATGCTAGCGCTGGAGTGTTTTTAGCTCATGAATCCTACTTTTTTTCAATCTCTCCCTGCTTGAACACAGCTGATTTCTTTGAAAGCGTAAATAACCGCTCCTGTAGAAAGCTATGAAGGCTGAGGAGACATTTTAACAGGTAGATATTGGCGTTTAGAAGCTGAAACGATCTGATAACTTGTTTAATGCAGTAATTTAAAACGGACACCAGAGGGAGCCCAAAACAAGCAAAACTGCATATTATCACTTTAAGTCCATACATTGAGTTGTGTAATAAAGTGAAAAGACACTAGGGAAAAGTATTAAACACATGGCAATAACAAGGTGAAACATGGCATAGAAAGCCAGGAGATCATCCAAAGTCTGTCAGTATTGAGATAAAAATCCTGCCCAATCAGTACTAATTGATATCAGCTGCTTTAGTCCTGATTGATGGCCTATAAAAAGGCTTCTCGTTACCCAGCAGGCACACAGGAAAGACTTCATGATGGGTAAAAGCAAAGAACTCTCCCAAGATATTCGTAATCTTATTGTTGAGAAGCATTCTAATGGGAATGGTTATACACATTTCCAAAGTGCTGAATGTTCCTGTGAGCACTGTGGGGGCCATTATCCAGAAATGGAAAGAGCATCGGTTCATCATAAACCGGCCATGATCAGGTGGTCAACTAAGACTTAGAGAGAGTTCTCAAAGAGCCAAAAACCACTCATGCAGAACTTCAGGATAACCTTGCATCAGCATTTATTAAGACTCAACTTGCATACTTAAATGTTATTTCTTTGTATGAATTTAATATTTGGCTTGATGGCAACGTTTGGTGCAAATTTTCTGTCAATAGCTGACTTACAAATACCCTTATTGATAAAAATGCTGTTTCACATACATATTCTCCCCGCTGTAAATCTAGTTTTGATAGGTGGAAAATATACTTTGACGCCATCAAACAAATGATGTGCTTCACGTCCAGTACTTACGTCATCCATCTTTGATTGCTATGAAACGGGGGCGAGCACTGCCTCAAAAACAGTAGAAGCGTGAAACCGGAGGCGTGAAGCTGCGGTAACACCGGGTCTGCAGAAATACCCTCCGTGTTGAACCTCCGCTCGGCTAGCCTGCTAATGAGGTGCTAGCATGGCTGATGTTGGAGCAGCAGCTTTGCTGGGCGGAATTTCGCTGTATTATTAGATTTCCCTCCACCTGTGTGTTGAATATTGCTTAGTTTATATTATTATTATTATTATTATTATTATTATTATTATTATTGAAACAGTCAAACTGGAGAAGTTCTTGTTTCTCATTCTAGCTAGGAAAAGCTAAAAAAATAAACGTGGCAGGTCCAAGACAACCTGCACGCGTTTATTTTGACTGAACAACCATAAAGTAACACGGAGTCGCCAAAACACAATGATGCTCAATAAAAATACGTTCAAACTTTTGCGGCTGGGGTTTTGCTCACCTGATTAATTTCCTGAGCTGGTGACGTCCCGCGTTTTGTTGAATTTTAACTGTAACAACATAAAACATCAAAACATCCACGCCAACAAACCGGGTGAGCAGCCATCCAAGCTGCAGGTATGTTTGTTTTTCATCTTTGCCCTGCTACTAAGGGAGGGCGGGGCCCTCAGCATCACGGTCTTTGCACCGCATACTTTCAGTCAAGCCGTAACTTAAATCGAACGCACTTGAAGACTTTCTAAAAGACGCGAGTAATACCATTGGTTGGCTTTTAAAGCCTTATTTCGATGTAATTTCGATCAGCTGTGAGTTTGAAGGAGACCGGTTTCAGTCTAGGAGCGTTCTGCTAACCTACCAGGTACATAAAAATATTCAAATAAGTGCATCTGTTCACGCGTTTCGTTCTCTTTCCAATTTTCCTTGTTTGCCACTGAAGATGACAAGACACAGTTGTACGTTTTGTTTAGATAACAGCAATAAGAACATGTAGACAATTAAGGTAAAAGTAGCTTTTTTTTCTCAGGTTTGTCGTTTTCAAATTTCATATTTGATATCCACTGCTGCATGATGCTCGATGGTTCTTATGTTCTGTTCTTGAGCAGAGCAGACATGCCTGGACACGCCTCGGTGCTGCTGTTTTCATTTATTGGCAAAATGTTTCAAATTTGATCATTAAGATTTCATCATGTTGTTTCCATTGATTCAATAGAATTATACATTAAAGTCTAATTTAGAAAGCTTTATTTCATGTATTTAAAATTTCAGTTCTGATTGATGTTTATGTCACCATCTATTGACTTTTATTGTAGACTCAGTTTTAAAAGACATTTCTCTGTCACTAGTTAATCCTCTTATAACTTCATTTTCATTTTGTGTTAACTAAATTAATTTAACTAGTTGTCTGCTGCACAGGGAAGAACTTGACGCACCTGTAAATATTCTTTATTTAGGCTTTTCAAACTAGAATATGTGGAAATCACAATGCTAAAATTGGCTGCCAATTCAGAATTTGGATCAAGGGTGATTCCACTGAATTTTTACCATTTTAAATCATATTGATCAGCTGTAGTTCAAAAGCTACAACCCTCAGACTGTTCAAACCTGGGCTGGATTAGTCTACACTAAAAGCCTAACTGAGTGAAACATTTATTATGTCTGTGAAAGTTCAAGAAACAACCATGTTAAGTCTTTTTGTTGTTGTTACTGGTTCACATTAAAACAGGCCCAGTTTCAAAACTACAATATTCTGACTCTAGTTGAGATCTGAACATAATTTTACCTGCTTTGTTTTAGTCCAGTTGCAAAAAAAGAAGCAAAATATCTGATTTTGCTTTATTGTAAGAATATTCTAGTCCAGGTGTGATTAATTTAATTATTGTCAATTATGAACTAGACCTGATTAAAAGATGTGATCCACTAGAATCCTTCTTGATTTGGAAGCTAACTTTAGCATTTTTTGTTTTCTGGAGGAGAAATTATAACTTTTAGTATAAAAATTGACAACAAAAGCCCTACACAGAATGAAATGAAATGTATTTGGCTTTACATCATTAGGAACAAATGTTAGTTTGTGCAGTAGATATTAAAGTTGAACTTTCTTCATGTTTTTGTTCTGATCCAGACATGACCCACCTCCTGATCTACCACTCACACTTCCTGCTCACTGTTTGCACGCTGGCCTGTCCTACAGTCAGCGGGTTGTTTGAGTGGCTGAGGAACTCACAGCCTCCTGCTCCAGCAGCACCTCCTCCTCCAGTACCTCCTGCACATCTGACAAAGGAAGCTCAGTTTGAGATGATGACAGCAGATGAGAAGTTTCTGACTGAGGCAAAGCAGCTGGAGCTCAGCCCATTAGACAGCTGTCATTACAAGGTGACCAGAATCCTTTCCTTTAGCTTACTTTGTTTTTCTTCTGATATGTAACATTTTAGAGAAAGAGATTGTTAAATCTTATGATATTCTTGTGAAGGGTTGAGTTTTAAAGATAAGTCACAGGAATACTTGGAAAAAAATATGGCTTTTAATTTTACCCTATAAAAATATTTATAGAAAATAAATCTTGAGCTCGTAAAAGGTCAAAACAAAACTGATCTGAAGCCAAAAATGTTAGATTTCTACTCAATAGACTCACTAAAAGGACAAGATCATTGGTTAAGATTGTAACCATATTATGTTTGCTCAAAATGTAGATGTATGAGGTTATCCCAGCCACAAGACAAAAATCTAGACTCCAATTCCTTATTTCTACATGAATTTGAGAATATGTTGTGCAAAGACTATAGCTGGGGAAACGGTGATATATAATGTAATGTGGCCACTGTGATGTGCAAGATTTATCCCCAAAAATCTGATGGTATAAGCTTTACACATTTCATCTTTCTATTTATTTTTAATAGGACTATTTGTTTAGGGTGGATAGAGGTTAGATTTTATTTTTAAAGCACATTTCACCTAAAGCTTTGGACTCCTCCTCAGGTTGTTGCTCGGCTGAGGTCGAGCTGTGAAAGCCTCTCTGAAGAAAATCTTGCGAAGCTCGGTGTGAAACTGTTCAACTGCCAGGCAGAGATTGAGGGGCGCCAGACCTTTCAGTGTACTGAAAAAATGGTAAAATCTTAAATTGTTTTTGTTCCCCTTCAAAAAAAAAAAAAAACAGAAGTTTTTTAACTTTATTCTTAGAGCATTAAGGAGTGTACAGCTGATATGGATCCAGACACGTGGAATGCTTACCACATAGTGAGCAACCGAGCTCGCTCCGTTTGCTACGCGACCCGCCAGCAGCTCTTCAGACGCCGAGCAGAGCTCACAGTTAACGCCCTCATCTCCACGGCCACCAGCCAGCTGGACGCCATGAAAGACCTGAAGGTAAAGCTTTCCTATTTGACTTTATATTTTGTTGTGAGGCTGCAGTTCACACTCAGATGTGATTGTGCTGTTTTTATTAAACAGGAGGGACAACTGGAGCTGAAGGAACTGACTGCTGCTTCTCTAGAGAAGCTGCTCGAGGGCCATGGGGCCCTGCAGGCTCAGCAGGGGAAACTGCATGAGGGCCAGGAGCAGATGGAGACTTCACTGAGGGAAAACCTGGAACGCCTGGGTCAGGAAAAGGCCCTCATCGCCTCTGGACAACAGCTGGTGGCCCAGCTCATTCAGGGCATCACTAAGAAAATGGGTAAGGGCTTCTAAATGCTCACATTTCTTTAAAATGTGTTTTGATTCATGCCTCTTCAGCAGACAAAAATCTCTGGTTATAAGGTTAATAATTTAATATAAATTATCCTAAAAATTCATATTTTTGCCCAAAATGCAGGAGATGTATGAAGTTATCAGCGTAGTCGCAACACAAAAATCAAGGTGTCATTTCTATCATTGTTGCCAAAAGTAAACAAACGCAGCTTTGACTTAATAAAAATCTGACTGAACCAATAAGATCGCTTTGGTTAGTCGCTTAGTTCCCTCAGAAAGTAGTTTTTTTAAACCTGTTGAGTCTGAAATAATGCCTAACGCTTGATGCTAATCTTTTTATCTTGTTTAGAGAACGTGAGCGAACATCTGCAGGTCCAAACTTCAGAGGTACAAGACGGCCACAAGGCGATTGTTGATGACCTGACAGATGTCCGACACCAAGCTCAGGACATCTATCATAAAATTGGTATTTGATCAGCTTATATCATGTATTCTAAATCAGTATTTGATGTGAGGATACTTTTCAGTCAATTCCTGCATCTGTTTTGGTGGCTGAACAGATGAGAGCATGTCAGAGTTTCTGCAGTACCAGGACCAGACCTCCCAGTACTACACTGACCTGCTGGTCAAACTGGAGCACATGAACAGCACGCTGCACTACCTCGACAACATGCAGATACGGATCGAGGACAAACTTCATGTGATCCAGGACTATCTCAGCTGGACAGGTGAGGAGAGGACACGATTAAACATGTTAGTGATAGCATTAAGAACATTTGAGTTATTTCCTGAACACTTAAAACCAGTTGCTTGTTTTTCAGATGTTTGCTTTTCATTGTAGACCTATTTAAAAAAAAAAAACTTGATTGTTTTAATGGAATGACTTGTAGAATACAGAAAACTACAGCCCCAGAACTTAAATCTTCATGTCCTGAATCCATAATGTTATTGCTGCATCTGTCTCCAGGTTTAAGTCTGACAGCCATGTGGACTTGTGTCATACACACATGCTACTTCATACTGTGTGCGGTTCTGCTGACGTTCCTGCATTCTTCAGCTTTCTCTCGGGCCATGCTGCTGATCATGGTGCCCCTAAACGCAGCGGCGGAGGTCAACCAGCAGCCAGCGCTGGATCTCACCAGCCTCAGCCTGCTGCTGCTCACTACATCTCTGGGTAACAGCAGCTCAAAAGGCACAGCTATAAACACTTCTGGATTGGAATCCACTTAATTTATTTGTCTGCAGGACACTGGTTTGTGAATCGATTGTGGACAAGCTTCCAGAGCAGAGGAAAGTCCATCTATCCGCTGCCACCTGGAGCCTACAACATCATAGAGCCACAAAAGGAGATGTCACCAGGAGACTCAAATCTACAATATTGTACACCACAGAGGTGAGTCTGCAGACAAGCTGGTTTTCAAAATATGCAGGGAGACCACACCTTGATCAATCTGAAGCTAAAACAAACAAAAACGAGAAAATGTTTGAGAGTTATGTCTTTAAATGTCATTATCCAAATGGATCATTTGTTTACATGAAAACAAGGTTTGACAGAATTTTTAAATATTACTGTACATATTAAAGGTGTTGCAGTTTACTGAGCTTTGTATAACACTGTTTTCTCCTCTGAAACTTCATATTTTTTCAAATAAAAATAACTGAGTCGTACATCAAGTCTAAAGTCATTGTTTTGTCTTCTAGAGACGTAAAGGACGGCCTCACTGAACAAGACGACTTTTTGAATCATAGTTTTTCACCAGGTGAAGAAAAGTCCCATATTTGTTTTTCTTTTAATAGATTTAGTTTTACATTTTAATATCTTTGTGTACAGGTGACGTCTGCATATCAGCAGTATCACCTCACCAAAGAAAACTGGTGCCAGAGTCCAGGTTTGTGCCGATATTTGGATCACTGAATCACTCCACTCCCAGGTTGATGCCTCAGGCAGTTCACTCAGAGGTGAAATAATTAAGTTAATTCAAATTAATGTAAACACTCAGTAGTTTATTAATAATCATATTTATTTAACAGGCTCTGGTTGATGATTTCCACCCAAAAAACCTGGGGGGAGATTTTGATGCTGTGAATGACTCATGTGAGTTTGGGATGGACTTGAGGAGCATTAGTCCTGCTCCATCACTTGTCAGCAACAGGTTTGTATATTTAGATTTTTGTCAAATTTCACTCAAGTGCTTTAAACATGATTTAAGTCAGTAAAATGTCATATTTCCTTCACTTTCCTGCAGCAGCTCTCTGTCGGGTCGTCAGCTGTGTAATGGAATCACAAAAACAGGGAAAACCTGTAAGAAGAGAGCTGTTCTGGGACGGGAGTACTGTCGAGTCCACGGAGGAGGGCTCACCTCTTAAGTTCAGTCCTAAAACACTAAAATTCCTCTGCTCTTATAAAGAACTGCTGCCTGTGCTTATGTGCACAAATTGAGTTTTTTTTAAACAAGTACTACACCTGTAGATATTTTAAGTGTATTTGTTTATTTTCATTTTTTTATGAACTTTTAAATAAATGTTTTCTTTTCTTGGAGCATTTTTCCAAACATTAAAATACCTTAACTTGTGTTTCAGAAAGGATGATTTTAGCACTGCATGTATGAAACATTTGATTTAGATCAGTGTTTATTAAAAATATAGACCCAAACCAACACGTTGACAGTAGTGTGTTTTATAGTCACTTTGTTTCGCTAGTCAAAACTTTGGACGGTGATTATTCAGTAACAGCTGAAAACATTTTCATAAAACTGTTCTATGTTTGACCACCACCTGGAGAAAAAAAAACCTAGCTTAAATAACTTAGCAAAGTGAATAAAACTAAAGGTATAGAAAGACTGCCTTCAGCTAGAGAGTTTTTTCTTAAAAAAAAAAAGTTCTGTAACAGTGACTATATTACAATTTGGTCCTGCAGACTTGAATTAGAAAGAGATTGATCTCAGTGAGCATCAGTCATTATCCAACCTCTTATCTTCCAGCTCCCTAACCTTCAACCTCTAACAGGTTGACTGTAGCGGCTTCACTTCCGGGCTGCATCATAGTTGGCAACAAACCAATCGCATGTTTCTTTTAAAGCTGCAAATAAGAAAAAAACTCTGTCAAGGCTGAAACATTCATATTCTGATGCGTTTACAGAAGCCGTTTGTCCCACCTTGGTTAAACGGTGTGAATTTGAAGTCTGGGAGGTAGCGGCGCAGCTTGGCGTTACTGGCCGTCTTCTTGAATTGACCGTCTGCTTTACTGGTGTCGTACTGAACATCAAAGGTAAAGGAAACCAGAGGAAATAATGGCAAATTATCTAAATGTAAGTCGATGTTTTCAACCGAGACCTGACCAAAACATGCAGAGAATATAGGGCCATTAGAATATTTAAAGGTTTGCATGATTTCCATTCAAAGGATACGACTACTTCTCCTTCAAAGCCCAAAGATTCAACAACAGCATCTGCTGCTTCCTTTATGGACACTTCATCTTCCTCACCAACTGGAACCAAAGCACATTAAACTTCACTTTGAAATGCTAAAAGGCTGGTTTTTCTCAGTGATCAGGACTCACCTGAGAGAATGATCGGATCAACCTCTGGATACTCTCTCAGGACCCAGAGGAAAAGACGAGCCAAGTCTAAAGAGTAGATGAACTGCCTTCTGGGAGCACCAGAACCCCAGACCACCAGGGGCTTCTCCTTCTCTGACCAGTAACAAGAGAGTTAAAGTTAATACATTTACCTTGTATTTATGTTTACATCATGGGAGGGCCAAAAGTGACACAATACAATAAATGCACCAAGAATAAAATAATTTTTAATTGCAAATAATTCTTGTACTTAAGATTTAATTTACATTTGTTAATTCATTTTTAAAATGTTAAGTATTATGTGGTCAATATCTTAAACACTGGAAATTCTTCAATAAACTCCTGTTTTACCACATATTCTGGGTCAGCCTTTTGTGATTGCATTTTATCTGTGAGGTTTAAAACATCTCTCACCACCACGTTAGAAATCCTCCATAAAGGCAGCCGCCATGTTTAATAAAGAATCCATTCAGACCAGAGCAATCGGTTACTGGCGTTAGTACTGACCTCGACTGGCAAGGCTGATAAAGTAAATTCACGTTATACAGTAAGGCAGACCATGAAATAATTTAATTATAAAATAATTATATAGGATTTATAAAAGGAAATACTGTCATTGTTAGGCAAAAACCTTTAAAATCCAAAAATGGAATTTTATTTAAATATTACTTTATAATGACAAGGGCTGAACCAAAGTGCTTTACAGCACATACATAGCAAGAATAACAAGAAGTATTAAAGACATAAAGAAGGTACAAGAATAGAATCAGGTTATCAGTTTTAACTAGACTCAAAAGCCAGTAAGTAGATGGGTCTTTGAGAGTTTTTTTAAATCACTATGTTCTGAACAGATCTAATGTGTAGGTTGTTTCAGAGATTAGGGGCAGTTACTGCAAAATCCAAATCACCTCTGCTTTATAATTCGGATCTGGGAACAGCGAGGAGGATTGGGTTAGGGTTCTGGATGGAGTGGATCAGTAAAGGGTCCTGGAGATAGGACAGGGCCAGCCCGTGAAGAGCATTGAACCATAACAGCAAGAACTTGAAGTGGATCCTGTGATGGACGTGGAGCCAGTGGAGAGAAGCAGCACTGGCGCTATGTGCTCATGTTGCAGCAATAATCTATGCATGTTGTAATGAAAGCATGGATGATTTATGTCAAAGTTCTTGAGGAAGAAGTAGGACTTTACTTTAGTTAAGGGTCTCAGCTGAAAGAAATTTGCTTGGACAACTGAACTAATCTGTTTGTCAAAATTAAGGTTTTTAACAGAGGATCAGCTGAGTGGTGCTAGAGGGTCAAGAGTACTGACCGGGTCTACAGACTCCTTCCTCCCAAACAGGATGACTTGTGATTTATTTTCATTTAGATGGAGGAAATTTGAGTTAATCTAGCTCTTGGTGTCATTAAGAGAGTCCAGTAGAGGTTTCAATGAGTCACTGGTTTCTACTTTTATGAAAAAATAAATCTGAATATCACTGGCAAAGCAGTGGAACAGGATAATATAATTTCTGATGATGGATCCTAATGGCAGCATGTTTATAATGAGAACTGAATGAGGTATGGTGTATGAGGCCTGAACTAATCTGAAAAATAACAATAAAAAACTTTATTTACAATAAATAAACTATGTGTGGTCAAAAGTGACAAGCTCTTCTTAGACACATTTAACTGAAGTCATCCATAAAACCACTGATAGACGTGAAAGATGGCCAGTTGAGCTGATTTATGTAAAAACACGAAAACTATGAAAAATGGACTTACAAGGTTTTAGCCGCAGAGTGATGAAGCGTTTAAGAAATTATATATTGTTTAATAATAAATAATGTGTATTTTTTCCCCCCAGATTTTAAATAATCAATGAAACCTTTGAAAATAATTGTCTATTGTATTCTGGAACTTTTGGCCCTTGATAATAAATCAGAAAAAGTTGACTTTACTGCTTTGAGTTTAGATTCCTGCCCTCTGAATAAGCCGTATGTGGGGAGCGACTTACTTTGAGCGATGTAAGCTTTATGTATGAGGCCTGGAAGCACGTGACCATCCTCGATGCTGAAGTTGTCATCAGGACCAAACACATTTGTGGGAATCACAGCTGTATAGCAGCGTCCGTACTGCTGGAAATAAGCTCTGTAAAACAAACATGATGTAGAACTATGTAGCTAAATATGATTTTTTGTTGTTGTTGTGTTGGACAAAAGTTAAAGCATAAACAGCCTACTTGTTTTGAACATCAATCATCCTTTTTGCGTAGGAATAACCAAAGTTGGAGTCATGAGGTGGACCATTATGGATCTGATGGAGAGATGAATAAAAAAGGTTTGGAACTTTATAAATGTATGGATTTGTGCCAAGTACAGATTAGAAGTGTTTGTTACCATTGTCTCATCGATAGGATAGCTTGTTTTATCTGGAAAAATGCATGTGGACAGACAGGAAACTACTTTGACAGCTCCCACTTCATGTGCTGCCTGCAGCACATTGTCGTTGATGTAGATATTGTTTCTCTGAGGATGACAGACCCAAAAACTAAAACCCTCTAACCAAAACAGAATTCTATTTCTGAGACCACTAAAATAAATTCTCAACAGCGTAAATGTTTATAGACTGTGACACCAGAGGAAGAACTTACCCAAAAGTCCAGGTTGTACTTCATGTTCTTGAAAAGTCCCCCCACCATAGCAGCCAAGTGGATGACATGGGTGGGTCGATGTTTCTCAAACACTGCCAGAGTCTCCTCCTTACTCCTGAGGATCCGAGAACAAAACAAATAACACTCAGACAGATGCTCCAAAAACAGTTTTTAAAGTATAAGAGCAGTGATCCTTACATGAGATTTGCGTCTTTGGAGGACAGAAATATCCACTCTTCTCCTTCCCTGGTTGCTGCTTCCTCTTTAATCACATGCTGTATAGCCCTCCCCACCAAGCCAGACCCCCCTGTCACCAACACCCTCATTGGAGTTGTGCATTTACCCTGAGAGTTCATCTACACAAACCATAAATGGCACTCATAAGACACACAATAAAACAGGATAACTGTTCACAAATATGTAGTAATTCCTTTATGACAGTCAATGGCAAATATTTATGTCAATTGATGAAAAGAGGACAAAATCCCTAGTTTAGCTAAATACGTTGCAGAGAGATATATTCAGCCCTGAACTGCAAAATAGAACAATATTTTCTTTGCATTTTTGTGTTTCCTGTCATTTTAAATATTGCATTGTCTTTTCAATGATTTTTAATATCAAAGTGACTAGAAAGTTTAATGAAGAAAGAACCAAAATACAGAAAACTCAACTTTATACTGTATTGTACTTTTCAAATGTGACTCAAAGTAAAAGTAAAGCGTGATGTTAAAAAGCAATCATAAAAACAACGACATTAAACTAACAAAACAAACATCAATACAAAGAGACAAATAAAAAGTTTTAAAGTACAATAAAAGATATCCAAACATGACTTTAAAAAGTACATTATAAAAGCATTAAAGACAAGAAATACATAGGCTGGTTGGTAAAAAGTTGCAATGTAAGCAACAGGCGCAGATTAAAATGGGCTCTGAAATATATATGTTTTCAGCACATATTTGAAAGCAGGAGGACTGTTAGTGTCCCGTATTAAAAAATGGAGTTGATTCCAAGACGAGGGGCTTGAAAACTATATTTAAAACAACTATGAATAGTTTAAAGTGACAATGATTACCCGTGTAGCATCCAGGAAGTCATTGGGGTCAAAGGTCAACTGACCTTGTGACTGAACCCTTACCCTTTTCCCCTGTGAAGAATACTGCCTTCACTTTTCCATAACATCACCTTGGTTACAGAGACGTCTCCAGCCAATAACCTTGCATCTGGACTCCCCGTCATAACAAGACTGCTCTATTCCTAACTCTTATCTCTACAGGAGAGAAAGCTGCAAAATAAAACCATCTTGGCTTTACAGATTTTTACCCTTTGCCAGACTGACATCAGATGGTTTGAACAAATTGATAACTAATTTAACATCTAATTAAGATCAAATAAATTCAGCCAGATTATTTTTATAATTCAGACTTCACTCTTCCTGAGACGATTAATTAAACTCTTAATAACATCCTTCATCGTGTTTATCAATGTTTAATTAATGTTTTAGTTACATCTGCGTCTTACATCATGTTTCCATTTTGTATAATCATTTTTAGTAGAAATATATTAATTAATTTATTCTTAGAAACTATATTTTGCCTCTGTATCAGATTATTAATGAGTATTGATTCACTGTTTACTGTACAGAACCTATTTTTGTAGAATCAATATATTAATGATCTAATTTATGCTTCATCATAAGTTGGATACGTTTAATATTTTATTGACTTTTTTATTAAATGTAACACACTTCATAACGTTACACCTGAGACATAAGAGACACAAAAGCTGCATTAAAATATGTAAGCCATCAAAACAATGACACTAAATAGGTCAAAATAAACATCATAAAAATATAAGTACACTCCAAGACACAAAATAGCTACAAAGCAAAGTGACCAAAGTAAACTTTTGTGACCAAAAAATAAAAAAAATTTTGGTTCAACAGATACACAAAACCAACAAAGTATTACATTTGATTACTACAAAAGCTACAAAAATGGGACATAAAATCCAACATAAAGCCCTGATGGCTGGTATTGACCTACATGTAGGTGTGTTGCAGGCAGCGCTACAGGTTCAAGTAAATGCCACGTCATTTGACAACTCGGATCCTTGTTAAACATGATTTAGTTACTTCTGACCAGTAAAACCAGTCAGACAAAGTTTCTACCTGCTAGCATAAACCTTTGTCACATTCGTTCCTTTTGACGTAAAGTCTACATGAATGCAGCTCAATAAACATAATTTATTGACTAAATTAGAAGTATAAGGTTCTGACCTACAAGTGAAAACCCAAAAAGAAAAGAAAGTTTATTCTGAATTAAATAATCACGGAAAACAACAGTTTCTCACCAGATACAGCGAACAGCACGCAGACAGGAAGTAAGCTACCGGAGTCAAGTTGACAGTGTAAACTCAGCTTCCGGTTAAAACCTTCAAAATAAAGGTTCGCTTTTAAATCATGAAATCTTCCACTGAGATTTTCCGCCAGTTTGCGCCTGAAGAAGTACATGAAACAAACTCAGTGGACGAAAGTACTGAATAAAATACACAATAAATTACTGAATAAGGTATAATACAGAAGAAAAAAGTACAAATCACAGCTAATGTTGTTTTTAACTAAATCCTCAGATTTTTTTAAATTTTTTATCCACACTGCAGGATTTGTTGCAGTCTTTTTGAGACATTCTTTCTTCATTACAGAAAATATCCTGTCAAATATTTCATTGCAAACTAATGACATTTTTAGGGTTGTTTGCCTCGGCCAGTTTCACTATTATAGTAATGCATAATGGCACAGCAACACTTTAAGATTTAGAGTAAATATAACCTTACTTACAGCCAATGATTGTGCAATTCGTTCTATATCTGGTAATAAAATGGATGGGACTGCCGTCTTCGTCAGACGCAGTACCATCATTCTGGTAGTATACTGTAGTATTTGAATATAGTCCGCTGGTGTGAAATGCTCCTCGCAAACTCGATACTGATTTATTTTCTGTACGGGTGTTGCTGGAGAAATTCCCAGGGCAGCAAGCCATTGTCGTCTTCGTTCCATGTTGGATGGGATTCTGTGAAACATCGTGCTTCTGTATGTCTTCGGCTTGTTGTTGCAACCCTTTGCTACACACGGAAGAACCATTTTCTAGAATTACAAACGTAAATTCCTCAAACTACTGTAGAACCTCTGCGCAGCTCGCGCATTTGTTTTATTTTTCTTCGTCTTTGCAAACATGTGCGGATATGTTTACGGAAGTACGTGTCCACTGCGTCATGTCCTTGCGCCTTCCAACTGATAGATGTGTAAAGTAGTCCCAAGTTTAAAACAGTGCCTGTAATTCCTTCGTGTTACTTTTTATTTTTACTTGCAGTTGATCTCATTATTGAGGCCACCAAGCAGAATTAGAATCACTACTGGGTGAATTTTAAAGACTTTTTTTCTCACAATGCTAGTTGTTACCATTCACTTACATTGTTTTATGCTAAGCTAAAGGAGTACTGCCTTGTCAGGATAACTGGGCTGGTTACCACTTATCTGTGGGGAATATGGGGACAGACAAAATTTCACTTTTGGGTGGAGTATCTATTGGCTCTTGCTGCCCCCTGATGGACAAAAAGGATAATACAGCAGAAATTTGAAGTCAGGCTTTTGACGTTCACCTGAAGCTAATACAGTAATACATTTCCTTTATATATTTATTTATTTCAGACATTTGTGTGTATTTGATTCAGTGCAATGTTTTGCTTTCCATTTCAAAAATCTGAAACAAATTTCTTTCAAAAAGCATTGTCTCCACAAAAACAAAGCAGCAAGTCAAGTTACATTATGCACTTATTATCTTAGATTTAATGAATTCTATTCGAAATTATAACCAAAAACTAAACCATTAGGAATGAGTAAACATTTCAATACTACCTAAGTACAAAAGCAGAAAAGGTCACGGTGATTTTCAATAAACAAGACACTACAGTGTAGATAACTTTCATTTATTCATAGAAATTTTCACTTTTCTTAAACTTAAAAGCACCATCTTCCTTAGCTGCCTCCATCTACTGAGGAGAATTGAACCTGCCGAAGAAGAGGATGGATTTGGTCTTATTGTGCCTGATGAAGAAGAGGAAGGGGTGATCTGCTGTGAAGTGTTCCTCGCGCAGCATGCAGAAAGCTACTATGCCAGCTGTAGCTGCAGCTGCTTCTGTGCCCTCCTCGTTCACCTCCACAAAGGCCTTGTGGGCCACCGTCGACAAGAAGAGCCCCCCCACTCCGTTCATGCCAGACAGGTCGGACTTCGCCGAGCAGAACACGTCCGTCATGCCCAGTTTAGCCAGATGCTCATTCAGCTCGTACTCTTCCTCCAGCTTGAACTTGGGCAGGTGGATGAGGACTTCTGATTGGACGTCCATGTTTGCCCTGTTGGTCCATTCATTCAGCCTCTCCTGAGTCAGCTCCTTCTCCAGCTGCAATCGAGAAAAACTGGTGAGTATTTATAAGAAACACTGAAACTGTAGCTTGGAAGGTCCCATCTAAACAAGATCCATTATAAAACAAAACAACCTAAATCTTTTGGTTGTTGTTTCTCAGTTGTGTACCTTCAGAAGGGGGTCAGAGCCATCGGCAGACTCTTCAGGCAGCAGGATGAACATGCTGAGCTCATCCTTCACGTACGGCAGCTCCAGGATCTGCAGCCCAAACTCAGGGATGTAGTTGTAGGGAAGCTTCTTCATCTGGTACATCATCTGGACCATTTTAGTCTCATTCTGACAGAAAGACAGAAGATCTTCAGAATATCTGGATTTTATTTCTGATAAACTGCAGCTCTGAATCCATTTTGACTGTATTTATGTTCATTTTTACCTGGTTGACCTTAAAGGGCATCTCCTTAGTGTTTGCCACATCAAAACGGTTCAACCAGTTTCCCTTGAAGTAGATGGCGTTCACCAGAGCCAGTCTCGTCATTGGGGTGACCATTCCTGGCTTTAGAAGGTCTTTTATCTTATCTGGAAGATAATATGAACATGTTGTAATAAATGATTCACAGCTTTACGATGTGCAGAAGCAACAGAGCTGAGTGTTCTAACTTTCAGTCTGCTGCTCCACCCAGCTGTTGATCTCAGCTCTGCAGGACTCCGGAGATCCGATGAAATCAACAGCCTCCAAGGTTGCCTGGTAGAACTTCTGTGTGTCTTCCAGGAATTTCTGCAGAAAGCAAACAACAGCTCATTGATCCAGTCTTAAATCATCCTAATCCGAGTACCTAATGAGGCAACGTGTGCAGTTTGAAAACTCACAGGAAGAAAATTGGTGGTCTTTTCTCCATAAAGGCGGTTGGCTAGTTTCAGGATGTAAGCTGCAGATGGAGAGTTGATGTAGGTGTTAAGTGTCTGGAAATCTGCATGGATGCCTTCACCGGAGCTGAACGACAGGGCCTGAGTGAATGATACAAAAAGTCAGTAATTGCAAAAAAATGAGGCAGTTTTTCAAAAATGCTTCTCAACAGCCACAAGATGTGAAATCTGATTGATTATTTTTAAACAAACAGAAAGAAACGAGCCGTTTCAAGTAAAGACACTCACTTAGCTAACACAGGGACAATTAATCAAACTATATAAACAAAGATTACAGAACCACATGAACAAGTTTTTATAATGTTCTGCTTTTCAGTGAACAATACACAACTTGTTTAAGTGAGGTCAAAGTACGAACACTCAGCGCCTCGCCCAGGACACACCCCTCAGTTTATACCTAGATACACAATGGGGTTAAACAGCTGTCCCAACTACCACAGCCTTTCATCATGCAGAGCATATAAAGCAGGGCTGACCAAGTATGGCCTGACTGAAAATTACAGCCTTCGGAATGATTTTGTTCAGAACTTTTACACAATCCTAGAAGATTAATGTCAGTTTTATAAATCTGACCATATTTTATAAAACTGAAAACAGACAATAAGGTCTGTATCAGTTTTATTAAACTAGCACTAACCTTACTGTCAGTGTCACCTTTATTAAACTGACATTGTTCTATAAAACAATGTCTACTACTTTTTAGTGACCTTAGTGTCAGTTTTATGAAATAAAGTCAATGTGAGTTGTATAAACTGACACTGACATAACCAGAAGCTGCTGCAGCTAATCACACAACGATGTGCTGACCTTTGACATCTGAGCTGCAGTGTTTCCTCTGGCTCCCAGGAAGACCATGGCCAGGGCTGAACTGATGCTCAGCGGAGAGACGAAGACGTTCCCGGTTGGGTTTGCCTGACTCAGAGTGCGAAAAAACTCCAAGGCAAAATCTGTGTTTGCGCTACTGATGTTGGCCATGATGATGCACTGCTTTGCTGTAAAAAAAATATTGAAATACACAAAAAATGACCTATATGTTACAAAAGTGCATTACAAATAAATGTTCTGTGTGACACAAATTAACCCAAAATATAAATAAAAAAATTCTTCAATTTAAACCCAAAAGGGAATTAAAAAAACATTTTGCATGTCTTTATCCTCACAATAAGACAAAAGATCCTAAACCAGCCAACCTTTATTTATATTTGTACATGCAGCTGGAATGTTTTAGGAATCTGGTCTCATGGAAACAAAATATCAACAAATGATTCCTGTGTTTGGACTAGCCTGTATGAGGACAGAGCTGCTGGTGTGATTTTTAGATTGAAATGCCATATTTAGTTTAAGTTTGTTTTTTTAATCATTTCTGAGAATAAATGCTTCTTTTTTTTTTTTTTTGCCAAAACGCCTCAAAACCTCAACTCACCCGGAAATAAACTCTCAGGTTTTCTCCTATCTCGTGCACAGTTTGCGCAAAACTGCAAGTTGTCAGTTTCTAGATTTATAAATGAACTGTGCGTCCTTATTAAAGGAAAAATAAAAGTATAAATCAATTACCTGATCGTTCTATCGATGCACGTGCAGGAAAGTGAAAGGTAAAGAGAGGCAGAAATCACCTCCTGAAAACCGCTTCCGGACCCCAGCTGAACAGACTGGCGTTTTTACAGACGGACTGGAGCTCAGTCCAGTCCTCTGGGCGGGACGCGTGACTGCGCGATAACCCAGGCTTTATTATAGGCAGGGGCGGAAAAATGCTGCACACTGTCAGCTGGGCGGCTGCTTTGTGAAAGCTGCGTCACACCGATCTGCGATCATGTAGTTATAAAATAACAAGAGGGGTTTATTTATGATGGAGTTTATGATTTTACTTTACTAGCCTAATGGTTTATGAAAGGATTGGAAAAGACCAAATGTGTGTTAATGCTGAAAAACCACCTAGACGTGGCCACTCCTTACTGGTGTGCCAGAGCCAAGGGCGTAGCAAGAGTTTTAAAAGTGTGGGGGCCCTGCACAAGTCATGTAAATGAAAATAAAAATTATTTTACTGCAACACAAAAGAGAATAGGTAAAAATCCAAATGATTTTAGATCAGATTTATTAATTGGTCGCTTTTGAAGCCTGTTTCTGCCACTGTGATGATAAAAAGTTGATTTGTACGTCATTATCTTTGTTGTAAGATACAGTATCTTCCTCATTATGAGATACAAATACAAATGAATGATATTCTATTTCACAATTATAAGATACTATCTCATAATTATCAGGGCTGTACAGTGGGTCACACGTGCGATGAAAAAAACTGTCTGTGCGATAAACTATTTTTAGATGAAGCACTTGTGCGACATCAGGGTTTCCTCTACGTGTAATAGATCTTGGCGCACCGCCACACCTTCAGAATTAAGTTTAAATATATATATATGTTAAAACAATGTAAAGCATATGAAATATATAGAGCCTATATTTGCGCACTTGTATGTATTAATGTTCTCCGTCATGGCAAGTCTGGCGACAAATTTCCACCAATCATATCGTGTCAGCTGTTTGGAAAAAACTCTGAAAGTCTCCCTGTGGTTTAATCACAGACACAAATTAAACCAGAGGAACTAATAAATCTAATGGGTCACACTGATGTCTGTTAACGAGTCCACGGTCTGAGTCAGTCCGCCTGACACCGTTAAACTCTGCAGCAGCTCAGCCAGGTGCGACCCGCTCCCAGGGGCGTGTCTAGACTTTTTTCTTGGGGGGCCAGGGAGGGACAAAAACCGTAGAAGGGTGGCACACTAAAAGGTCATTATGCTCTGCAGTCTTGGATTGCATTGGACAGCAGACCAAAGTTTTAATAACTTATTTATTTACTGAAGTAAAACACATGGATCTGTTTAGTAGAACTATGCAACAGATTCAAAATCAGGGAGAACACAATCAGTAGAAGACAAATGAAGATTTTAAAACATCAAAGTCTCATTATACACCATCAAAAACAGTCTGCCTGTGAATGTGCTTTCAACATCAAAATTACTATAAGGTGGAATTATAACAATTTCTGCATTTTATTAACAATAAATCAAAGATTATGACTGCTGAAAACATCTGTTTTGTGTTTTTTGGCAAAGCGTTCCACTAAACAAACAAACTGATTGACAGCTCTGGTGGGCGTGGCCAGGCAGGGTGGCCAACCAGATTTCAAGGGTGGCCAGTGAAATTACACTGACATCATGTAAGCATGTTTGAATGCTAGTGCTACAACTTTTTGTTCTGTGCTACAAATCCTGCAACCTCTGTAGCACCAGTGCTATAAGCTAAAAAACTTAACGTACAGCCCTGATTATGAGATATCCATCCATCCATCCATTTTCCGTAGCCGCTTAATCCTCCACAGAGGGTCGCGGGAGAGCCGGTGCCTATCTCCAGCGGTCAAGGGGCGAGAGGCGGGGGACACCCTGGACGGGTCGCCAGTCCATCGCAGGGCCACACAGAGACGAACGAGACAAACAACCACACACCCACTCACACCTAAGGACAATTTACCAGCCCAAGTAGCCTGACAGTCATGTCTTTGGACTGTGGGAGGAAACCGGAGTACCCGGAGGAAACCCACGCACGCACGGGGAGAACATGCAAACTCCACGCAGAGAGGCCGCAGAGCCGGGACGCGAACCCACGACCTCCTTGCTGCGAGGCAACAGTGCTAACCAACTGCGCCACCATGCAGCCTGATTATGAGATAGTTGCACAAAATTTCAGAATGCAACTTTCCTGAGGAAATTGCAAACTCATGTATGCTTTGAGAAATGTTGGAATCTCCCTTGTTTGGACTGTTGCCATTTGCAATTTGCTGCAGCCCAGTGAGATACTGGCTCTACCCTGCAGGGTCAGGACAGGACTTCAGATAAATGAACCATTATGATGTGCAGACTCCATCTACACAGCAAATTCAGCATGCTCTAATTAACACTGTCAGATTTGATTTCAACACTTTAGAAGTGTCTATATGGGTCCACACCAGTAAGAGTTAATTTAACTCTTTTTGGAGAGTTGGTACTTTAACTCTGAATTCAGTGTCAAAAACCAACTCTTCTGGAGTTGATAATTTAACACTCACCAACACTAACTAGTGTCAGAGTTAATATATTAACTCTCTCACAGGAGTTGTTTGTTAACTACACAAGAGTTATTTTTAATGTAGCCTTAACACTATAAAAGTGTTAACTGAATTTTTATGAATTCTTAAAAATTTCTTAAATTGACTTGAAAACAAAAAAAGAAACCGCTTTCTTTTACACATTTATTTAAAAACATTTCCAAATAAACAATACGGAACAATGTATTTGCTCTCACACTCTTTAGAATATTGTCCATCAAAGGATCTGACATGTGCGCTGATCAATGCAAATAACAGCTTACTCATTACTTATCTTCAATACAATATGCATGAAAAAGTTCAAAGTGCAATACAACAAATGTTCTAAGACACAGGTAGATCATGGATGTTCCAGTTCATATAAGCAGACATCTGGTATTCAGTACCATAATTTTGTATTCTAATTTATAGATGAAACAGTTGAACAATAAGATTTCTGGAACAATAAATTTTCATCTTCCAAACCATCAATTGTTCTTATTTTTCAGTGGACAAAATTCAAGTCTCTTAAAAACAATAATTTTATAGGAGAAGGCTAATTGAAGCTGATGTTTCATTACCAGGGACTTCGTTAGGTTTTTACATTTTTAATGCTCTTGCAGTAGTCATGCTCTCAGTTCCTTGATTTGTGGGCTCTCTTGTGTTTCCAACATCAGTCTTGTAGATTGCAGTCTGAATCAAGGTGTAGAAACTAGAAAGCGCCTCATACGATAGACTGAAGTCAAAGTGCGCTCTACAAAGCCCCTCAAAAGCAGTCACTGATGTCTGAGCATCACATGAGATGGCTTTCTGGTCCAGAGCCGAACCTCTGAATGTTCTTATTTTGCTCACCAATACAGAAGAGGAATGGCTGCCTTTCGTTGACTTTCTCCAGAAAAGTGGAGCAGAGACTCCTTCCTGTAATATAAATGACAAATTTCAGTCATTTGTATATTTTTCTTTTGCTCAACTGACACAAAATTAAAATACCCTTGAGGGAAAACATAATGCTACAAACACTGAGTAAAATAGGACAAATTATGTAAACATGGCTTTATTTTTTGTAAATGTTCTTCTATATTCAAGAACCTGTTATGACAAATGTCGTAAAATAAAAATATTTAATTTACAGCTGCATTCCTGTTATCAACTTGCAACTCAACCAATTTATAGATTGTTGCTGCATATAATCCATAAATAACTTTGGTAGTGTTGATGGTACATACCTTGACAAATCTTAGAAGATGATTGGCTGCCTGGGCTGAGCTCATCTTAGAAGCATTTCTTGTGTCCTCTTGATGTCAGGGGGCAGGAGATGCAGCAACAACAGAAGAGATGTCATGTCTGTCCCAGCCTTGAAGACAAAAAGCATATTTTAAACAAAACATAAAACAACGTACTGGAAAGAGACATTCTGTTCCCCTTTTTAAAATGACTTAAGCGCCCTACAAACACTAAATTTGGACTAGAAAACTACTTTAAGAAGTTTTGTTAATTACTGGACTTCTTGGACATTTTGTAACTACAAAAATATATACAATAATTTATTCTATTACAATAAGTTTAGTTGAGTGTCTGATGACAGAGAGCATCTCTCTGCACTCCTCACCAAAGAGCTGTCCACCAGCTGACAGCGATTCTCTTTGGATTGTTGGGCTGTCCTGGAAGTTAGGTCTGGAACACCTGCCAGCGCCATCATAGGTGTCGCGTTGGACTGTCTTGAGCCTCCATTCAAGATGGCCGGTATTAGCCTCAGGATCTGAGTCGAACCATGCTGAGAATGTTCCTGCATGCACAGACAAAAGACAGACAGGTACAGACTTTAAAAATGCATCAATGGAATGAACACTAGAAATAAATTTGAAATGACAATAAATTACAATATGTAGCGGTAGTAACACTTACACAACCATTTTTTGAATATGGACCTTGGAGATATGGAAACAGTGTTGCTATCCTGATTGCACAGTTGGTCCGGACACTTATGGGTGGGATCCTCCTTTAAAAGCAAAAATATTTATTTTAATTTTGCTCATGTGAGACTGTTTTTATGATCACAGACCATAAAATTCTTACCCATATGANATTTTTTTTTAATAAACTTAAGCAAATTAACCCAAAATATTCTCAATTTTATTATGTTGAGTGCCAATAAATTGCTTTAGGTTAAATGATGATTCAAGTGCTGTCAAATGTTTTTAATAACAAAAAAGTCAAGCTTTTCTTCCTCTGAAAGTTCACCTGTTTAGCTTCATCAGGATCAAGTGCTTCTACTCCCCTTTTCCTGTTCTTCATACTAAAAGAAAAAAGAATTAAATAATCAATTTATCGTATTTAAATATTGCAAATACCTATTTGATTGCTGTGGGTCACTGACAGTAAGTGATTATTTACCATCATTAAACTGAATATGAATACAAACCTTCCTGAAGAAACTGGGAGTAGAGGAAGCCGTCATCATCGCTTCGTGGAACTTTAATGCATTTGTGCACTCCTTCATATTCCACCTTTGCAGGCATTTCCTGTATGGGCATACAGTATACTGTAAATTCAGTAATAGTTCTGTATTAGTAATCATTTAACTTTTTAATCTATTAACAGTGCAAAGTAAGAAAGAAGAAACATTGAGTCATAACTTGAATAAAGCCAAGTATCTTTTAAAAATGTAAACTTTGTGCACTTTAACCAAACTTTGGACCTTGAATTTTAACAGAGGAGCCACTAAAATGCACTGCTGTGGGGATCTTTTGTAATTGTTCTTTATTTTTTATTATGATTCAAGTGTAAAGATGTTTTAGAAAAGTTTAACCAGCTGGATAACGATATCCCTCTTCACCAACCTGAAAATGAAGCAGCTCCTCCTCACTGCTGCAGCAGGAGACATGCAGTAACCTCCTCCTGCAGCGGTGAGGAGCTGCATTTCTTTACTTAGCAAAAAATAAAACGGAGGAAAGAAACGCTGTGTTACAATAATGTATCTGTCTGGACTGTGCATGTAATCATGAAACAAGCAAGGTCTCTGTTAGATGTTATGAGGTAAATGTTACTTGTATGAAGACAGATAGAAAACACTGGTAGTTTTTTTCCAGGCAAACACCCAGGTCGAACCACGCCGAATACGGGCTCTATTAAATACAAACCACGTGGTAGTTAGTTCGGTGTGCGGCTAAAAACCCGCAAACCAGTCACGGAGACCATGCGGGTCTTAATAGTGTCTGAACTGGGTAGAATTTTCAAAAAGTTATGGTGAAGTTTCAAGTGGCGCCATAAACCGACGCTCATATTTGAGAACCCAAACACCTGCACTATGCTATTTGTGTAGGAGTTTAGCGACATGTTTGACTCCGAATGTGTCTCCAACAGTTTTCCTTGCTACAGTATTTGTCCTCAGACAGAAACTTTCAGCGAACTTAAACAAATGACTAACCTGACATCGAGTAACGTGGCTAGCTTAGCGCCTGTGGCTCCACTCAGACAAATAGTACAAAATAATGAAATATTATAACCATCTCTGGCAAATATCGATTTCAGTGACTTACCGAGTGTAGAAAACAATGTAGACAAAAAGAAAAGTCGAGTTAAAATGTCCTGGAGGAGCTTCTTCTCCTCTCTGCTGCAGCTCCGACCGGTAAAAGGAGAGGGAGGAGTCAGAGACTGACTCTGGAGGTGTTGTTTCCACTGCAGGTGTTCAGAGTTAGCAGGTCAAGAGTTATCTTATCCCATTTGACACCTACAGATTTGATTTAGAAACACTCCTTTTTAACACTCAGTTTTAACTCGCACTATTTGGCAACTCAGAGTTACATATCAAGAATATAACTCTTCTCAGATTTAAATTAACTCTACACTTGCTGAAATTTGACCAACACCCCAAAATTAACACTTTTGAATTTGCTGTGTACTTAACGTGCACCAGTGTCAGGGTGTACACCTACAAGAGCAGGTGAACTGAGTCCACCAATCTGACGTTTTAAGCTTTTGTGCCTGTTTTACAGATCAACCAGTCTGCCCAGGTGCAGAGATGGAATGCATTCTTTTGTAAGCTTGACTCTTATCATGTCATGTTGTTCACCATAAGATGGGATTGTTTTCAGTTTTTGGTCAAACCCATCAAATGTAAATCAGAATATTTAACTCAAGTGTGATTTTAACTGTTAGCTTTAGCAGACTTGCCTACTAAACTTTCTGCCACATCAATATAAATTTCTTAAACATAAAGCCAGGTTTATAACATCTGGGTCACTAACCTGCATGGGTGTATTGTAACCTTTAGACCCAGTTTATGACCTGTGGGTCACATCTGGCCTCCTAAAAGTGCTTAACTGTGTCATATGAACATAAAGCTCCCCAGATTAGGTCAAAATGTGTCATCTATCTGAACATTTTAGCATCACGTTCATCATCAAATGTTCAGGAGGTGATATACTCATCTTTATGAAACAATACAAATAAATCACTGCTTTGTGCACAAATCAACTAATGCACGTGTCATTAGGTGAACATGTCAGTTCATTAGATATTTCCCTCATTTTACTCAGCTGATTCAAATGAATCGACAGGATTTGCAAGAAACACATTTAAAACAATAGTGGCTCAAGAGGACTGGATCTGGTTACCACTGATAGCAGTCATACCTTATAATTAATTCTCTATTTTCATCAACCATTTGGTTAGTAAATAGCAAATTGTTAATGTTTTATATTTTAACCTGAGTTTAAATTCAGCATTTAGATGTGTAATGGAGTAAAAGGTGAGTCAAGACAAAGCAGAGCTTATCTTTTGGATCCTTAAGGTGTGTCTATTTATGATGTAGGCATTATGTCATGTCTCCATTTGCAGATGGTTTAGAAACAACTAAAACCTGATAAACGTGTCTGATTAATAGAGACCTTCAAACTCAACCCTCCCATTTACTCACTCAACAGCAGATCTAAGCTATTAGAAAGTAGCATTATGTTTTCTATAATCCAATTAAAAGTTAACAAATGCATCCACATGATAAATATGTCAATAATGATGATAACATTCTTGTCAATGTTCACATTTGAGGATTTTGTATTTAAGTTTGACTTAGTTTGGTTAAATCTAAATAAAGTGAAGAACAATTTGTGCATTTTAGAAAAGTTCAAAAAAATGTACTGCCTTTAATATACACACACTTAATAGCTTTAATGGTAAAAATGTATCAAATAACTTAATTTTATCAATTTATCCACTATAAATTTATGATTCGTTGGGAGGAATTATCTTTAATATAAATTAAGTACACAAAATAACACAATTACAACAACTATGACAATGTGATCATTCAAACTGATTAAAGCTTGTTATTCCTATAAAAATACCTGGCGAAAACATGCTTATTAAAAATTTGCTAAATTGCAAATTCATTACAAGGTAATTTATATACAAAATTCAATCCATTTCAAATTGATTTTTAATTCAAACAGCATCTAAATAATGATCTTTAGATTAGTTTATTATTTGTGGTTGGTGCATGGAAGGGCAAAAATGAAAAAAAAAATGAAAAAAAAGAAAAGCAAATGAATCTAAATTAAATGTATCTGTATGCTGTAAAAATAAGAAAAGACTGGTAAAACATTAAAAACCCAGCAGCATAAGTGCAGCTGAAACGGATTTGGCTGCTAGGAAACTTTAAAAAAGAGACTGAACTTCTTCCACTAGATGGAGCCAAAGAACTTTAGTCTGATAGAGGCCCAATCAATTAACTATTAAATTACATGTCAGTTTGTAAAACAAGTAAAAACATTTTTTTTACATACATTAGGTTCTAAACTTAAAAAATGTACATCATTCTATTTACATTATATTATTTTACTTCTTTAAAAAATAACTTATTGGCAAATGCATGTCATGCTAAAATGGTCAAAGTTAAGCAAAAATAACTACAAGAATATAGGAAAAAAAATACAATAAAAAATACATGAACAATTATCAAGATGTTTAAATCTGTCTAAATTCAAAGGTTTACTAAAATTTTGAGCTAATTTCTGCACAGAAAACTAATTTCTGATCTATTGTTTTTCAAGATGAGATCAATTAAACAAAGCTTAAAAAGTAAGTTCCTCTGTTTAGATCAATTGTATTAAAATTCTAATAAATTACACCACAAATTGATTAAAATATTGCAAATGAAAAGAAAACAAACCTGAAAAAAATTCTTTAACTTATTTAAATTAATTTTAAAAATTCACAGCCAAATATTTCAGTTGTGTTGTTTCCTAACAGACAACTGGACCTCAAATTAAAGACAGAATTTATTCATCACCCAGGAAAGAACTAATTTATGTAACAATACATTTTATTTTCTTTTGCCTGCTGAGTTGAGCATTTGTCCCCCTCATCTGGCAGTCAGTGTGAGACCAACTGATTAAAATATAAATTCATCCAAACACTGATTTGTTAGATAATATTAACTCATGAAGAGTTTATGTCCCTAAAATAATAAAACTATTCAGTGGATTTGAGTTCCCTTGGGTGATTTTAACAGCAGATATGTGGATTTTAGATTTTTAAAACAGTTTTTTTTCCTGACCTACAATTTAACAATGTTCATTAAGTTCCAGCTGACAGGAGGAGAGAGCAGCTCCTGGCAGGAGGTTCCAACCTTCATAAATCTCATTGTTGTTATTCTGACTTCTTTATGATGGTGAGATGAATGCTGATCAGCTTTTCACCAGCAGCTCAGGACAAAGGGCAATGGGATGGAGCTGTGGGTGCAGGAGGAGGAAGGAGGGGTTGAAACATGTTTTATTTGTCCTTCAGCGTGTGGAAGACACCAATGCCTCACACGTACTAACACACTCATAAACTATCAGGGAGCAAGGCTTAAAGAATCTGCAATTCTGGATTCCTTAAAGATCATGAGTTGAGTTTGGTTTTAGAAAAAAGAAAGATAAAATGAGACAAATAAATGCAACAAATTAGATAAAGAAGAAGAAAAGGCAGACTGAACAAACACAATACCGGTACTTCCTTGTTGCTTGATTTTTTTGGTTTTTGCAGACAGAAAACCAAGTTTCTTTTCATTCACAGTTGCTATACCTTCCCCAAAAAGTTGCTTTTCTCACATGTAGCCATCATTAAGCAGCACTTAAGTATTTCAAGTACTTTTTTCTCAAATTTTGATTCCAGGCTGTCTGGTGATGCTGTTGGTTGCACTGTAGCTTTGCTACAGGTTCAGCTCCCATGTGGCCTTTCTGCATGAAGTTAGCATGTTCTCCTCATGCATGCACGAGTTTCTTCCAGTGGACACAAGGGTGAAAGAAGAATCTCATCTCCTAGCTTCAACAGGCTTTGACCTTCAACTCTTGAAGATCCCAGAATCATGTATCTTGGGGTCTTGATCACAAGTGTGGGAAGAAGGGAGCAGGAGGTGGATTAGGGCGTCTGCATTGGTGCAGACGCTGCCCTGAATATTGCAAAACTAACATGTTGTAATGCAAATTATGATGAAAATGAAACAGTTAAAGTAATTAGAGCACTGCAGAAAAATCTTTAAAATTTGACTGAATTTATGGCCGTTTTACCTTGATAATTCTAAATTTGTTCAATTTGTAAAAGTTCACACACTTGTTTTAAAAGGTTTAAAGAGATGATTAAATTTTTTGGAAAGTGAAGCACTTTTAACCAATGAATAATGAAAACCCAACATTTTACTCATTATTGGTGTATTGTTACCATCACTCTGTTTAACGCTGATCTCATTCGGTCTCTGTTTCAACCACCTGCTGGTGAAAAGCCAAGGTCTCTCAGCTTATACCATCATCACATTTATTGGACATCAAATCCAGCCTGATCTCATCTGAGCTGTCCCAGCAGACCGAGTTCTTGTTTGGGTATTGAGTGTTTAACTCCTCACATATTCAGACCTTTTATGGCAAATCAAAGGAACGCTGGGAAACGTTTGCCTCAGGAGACGTCATACATGTGGGTTAACAACTGATTCAACACCTGGTTGCTCAGGACATATACAATAAGACTCAGTTTGTTGCTTGCAGGTGCTGAAACCTCTGATATTAGCATCATGACTTTGTAGACATATATCTGGATGAAGTGCACAAAAGCTGCAAAAAGCTCAGACACAAGTGACAAATGTGGAGTAAATCCAAACAAACGTTCTGAATATGAACGCGTTGAGCTGCAGAGCTGGGTGATAATTCTCTGCTGCTTCATCACTCATCCCCAGTCGCCTAATTAAGCAATAAAAAAGGAAATGTTCATACATGGCTGGGGGTTAAGATGAAGATTACTGGTGTTTATATCAGACTGAATGCACGCTGAACTCAGGGTAACCTGGTGCACAGGTCACCACGTATCACTGTTACCACCTTTAGCTGCACATTCACAATTCTGACCTCATTACTGCAGCGTTAATTCTCCCTGTTGATGCAATTAAATACGGTGTCATGCATGTGATACAGATTAAACCAAAGGAGGGTGAACGCTGTTCCAGAGCTTTGTAAAGTGTTTTCCCAGCTAATTATTCACACTTCTAAGAAAAAGTTTGTTTATAATTACGCGCTCTCATTTTCAGGATTCCATCTGATGCTGCAGAATTTAAACCTTTCATGGTAAGATTGCCACCATCAGTTAAAGCCAAGACTTATTAGCTGACTAATGGACACCAGGGACTGAAGTATTTAACACTGTCTTGCGTTACCAGTTTATTTTCCTGTCCATCACTGTCACTAGGCAGGAAAAGCAAAACTGCTTGCAGATTTTAAGATCATACAACGCTGAGCATCTTTCTCCTAAAATGCATTTTGGAGTCAAAGCAAACACAGGCGGCCTTGATTCCATCAGTTAATTGAAGTAGCCTCTGCAGCTGATTGTTGCGGTCAGCTGGGATGTGGGTCTCATTGTGTTCCCACACAGCTGTGACCTTCGCAGGGATCATCAGGGAATCTGGCCTCCTGATTGAGATTCCATCTAAGATTAAGTACATCCCCAGAAATCTGTGTCAAGTGTACAGCATGTCGCCTTTCAGCTTCCAAAGTGTGAATCTTTTGTTTTGCAGCTCACGTGTGGTCAAAGTAGGAAAGTTTGACACCTTTACACAATGTCAGAAATCAAGATGCATTTTTTAATTGACTCTTTTTACTTTAAGCTGCAACATCAGTCTGTCAGGAATGTTTTATCTTATTTTACACCCTGAACTCTGACTGCAGCTTATCCTGTTGATATTTTAGCTCAGCCTCATGATAAATTGTGAAGCAGACATGTATTGCACTGATGCAAATAGATGTAAAATGTCTGAATATCTCGTCACAGCAGTCAAAATGTTTAAATTCACATCAATGTTTGCTTTAAAGGTCCCATATTCTGCACTTTCTATCCACTCTGAATCAATTCTTTTACATTTCAATCACATGTAAAAGCTATGCATTGGTCAAATTGACCCTTACTTTAAGTGCAGCTGTTGTTCTGCACCCCCTCATCCAACCTCCTAAAGCAAAACATTCCTTTCAGATTGGTGGGGCAGTTGGGGAGCCGAGCTTCTCTAAGCCCCGCCCATTTGTCTTCTCCACGCACGCTCACGTCACGAGACGTTAGTGAGTCTTTAGTGGCTCAGATGAAGGGAGTAAAAAACGACTTTTGTGCTCGTTGATGCAACCATCTACGAAGAAACTACTATGCTACAAAGTATAAAATTTAGAACCTTTACACAGAAACGCATTTCAAAATGACTTTAAGTTAAAAACTAGAATTTAAAACACAAAATCATGTGATGACATTTAGGATTTTTTCCATTTAGGTCAATTATTATTTACATTAAACTCTTCACTACTATGAAATAAAAAATCCATGAAATATATGTTTAACTTCTCAAAATATTCACATTCTGAATTGATTGTTCTTTTAAAAAACAATGGGTTCCTGTAGACAAAATAAAGCATAAAATAGATTACTGGGACTGCACAATCAATGACAATACTCAGTGCCAAATAGAACTAGTGTCCCAAGATAATTCAATTTAGAGTCAGCTAAATAAAGCACCAGTGGAATGCAAACATTTGTCTCTCAGTGACACTCCAGGACAGACGTAAAGCTTCATTAAAGCCTGCAGTAACAGGCACAAGAGGATTTACACGAGGGAGGGAAGTAGAGACACGAGGGCGACAGAGGAGTGGAGGATTCAGTGTCACAAACACAAGACCAAAGGCTGAGCTCACTAATGAGAAGGTCAAGAGAACAGCAGATAGGGAGAAACACAACAGATGATAACGAGACAGTCCACCAGGTAAACAGAACCAACAATTTGACGTTTTTCCACCGAGATCACTCAGTTCTGAGTTCTCCCTCTTTGTATCATTAATCCTTGTTTTTCCCAGTTCTTTGCTCATGACTAACACCCGCACTGCATCATTTCTTCACCTGTAATCACCCTCCCAGTAGATAAAGTCCTCAGTTTCTCCATCATCCTGTTTCTTCTCTGCTCAGATGGTTCCAGTTGCATGTTGGTTTTTTAAGCTTCAGGTTGGTACGTTTTGGGATTATAAATTTATTTTTATTGACATTTCCTCTGTCTGATACGTTCTCTTCACATGGCACCATCTCCTAGTTGCCACTCATTATTTAAAGGCACACTATGCAGTTTTGGCTTGTTTTTAGCACCCCCAAGTGTTCATTTTAAGTCACTGTCATAAAGACGTTAGCATTGTCTTTGCTCAGAAACACCTAAATCTAACTGTTGAAATGTCTCCTCAGCCGTCATTGCTTTCCACTGGAGTGGTTCATCACTCATTCAAAGAAATCAGCTGTGTTCAAGCGGAGAAAAAAATGCAGTAATCATGAGATAAAAACACTCCGTCACTAGCATATCAGCTAGCTACACTGGGTTAGCCTAACCATCGCGAGATACGTGACTTTGTAAAACTTCAGAGCACCGAACCAGAGGCTCAGAAGATGCAAACGTGGTATTCTGGATACAAGCAGCAGTGAGCAGGGCTGAGAGACTTTTCATTAACCCAAAGGGTCATATTAGCACATACTGGCTCCAGAAAAAGATTTAAAAATATGAAACTGTTACATAGTATGCCTTTAAACTTTAGATGTGAGAGTTGCACGACGCTTCCTACACCACAGTATGTCTCAGCAAGACGTTCTTCCTTCTGCTCACTCACACCACAAACATCCCGTCTGTGTCGTCGACTCTATTTGAAGTGCTACATGCCTCTTTAACACCAGCTGTTGTGCAAAGGACAAGACCACTCCTCTAGTCATCGTTTCCAAAATGTCTTCACCAAGAGACCGTTTCAGTTCCTCCTGCCTTCCCAGAGCAATCAGCATCCTAGAAGACTCACCTCACCTGTTTGCCCTCTGGCTTGTGTTACAGAGCTGTAAAATGTTCATCTGGCAGACTCAGGAGTCATTTTTAACTCTTAAGGCCACCTGTGACTTGAACTCTGCCATGCATACCTATCTTTAACAGGTTCCCTGCACAACAAGAGGATGTGATGCTGTGTAATGTATGTCAGCTATTTTTATAACAGCTATAAAACTTTAGAGTGCAAAGATCGTTGGTCTGCTGGAATATTTCACAAGTTTCACACTTTCATGGAAATGTCCTTCATGCATGGGTGCTTGACATAAAAAGCTTAAATTTTTTATTTCCTGCCTTTAAATCAGTGACTAGTTTGTTGTATATTACACCAGATGTTGTTTAGTTTAATTTCATGAATCTGTGTTGACCTGTAGTGGACATACAGGTGTATTAGGTGGTGTAAAAAGATGAGAATGTCCTTTTATTTATATCTGCTCCTTAAAAAAACATTTAACAAGCAGCTGCTGAGCCACAGCACTGCGGAAAAGGACCACCCTGCTATTTGACCTACAGAATTTATAGGTTTATATGAGTCAAGTTCTCAGTCAATTCTAATCTTTACCAAGAATAAAACCATGACGTCCAGCTTCTGAGAGAGTATTAAACAATATTTATTATCACTGGAAAAAAACACTTTATAAATATGTTCTATAGGTTGAATGGCAAGGGAATAAAAATGTTTTATTTTAATGTGCTACTTTTAATACAAGTGTTTATAATAAGAGTTTAATGAAACAATAAAATATTCAGTCAAATTAAATAGTTTTTAAATGTCCAACAAATATTTTTTGTTGGTTTTTATCTATTTTGAAGCCTAAAATTTAGTTAAAAACTTAAGAAAATAATAATGATGATACTAATAAGGCTGGTACTGCTGCTACTATTGATGATGCTTATAATAATAAAAATGTTTAAAGTTTTTCTCAGTTCAGAACATCTATTGATAAGATACTGGAACTAAAACATGCTTCACCAAGAGGAACATTAAACAAATCTGCATGTGGCTTTTTAATGGAGAAGCCTTGTTAGTTTTCATTAAAGAATATTTTTTTATTCATGCACATCTGTATCTTCTGAAATAATGTAGCATCATTCAATTAATCCATCTTTCTCCTGCATTATATGAAAACTTCCCCAATGCTGACCTATGATAAACCTTTGTTCCACCAGACTCTTTTCACTCTATCAGGAACTTTGCAGGCCTGGTGAACTAATGTCAACAGTCTCTGACCTCAGGTGATAAGATAGCACCTCCTCATATCTTCAAGGGACTTGTAGAATTAAGTCTCCTCAGGAGTGCCATAAACATTCTTTTCCTGTGCTTTGAAGAAGCATAATCAACATTCTTCATCCAGAAACCTGTCTTAACAACTGAAATCCCATTGATATCAGAATCCCCAAACAGGTTTGTCGTCTCTAGCCCCGGAGAAGACACCATGAAAGTCTTTCAGATGCTAATGTTCAGTACTTTGTGACCACAGCCTCAAAAGCTGAGAACAGACCATGAGGAGCCAAAGTACAGATAATGTCTAACCAAATCTAATCTAACCAAATAGGTGCTCCCCTCTTTGTTTCACAGGAAAGTGAGAGATTCCCCTTCTACTCTCAAGAAGAGAACTTTAACTTCTTAAATTCCAATGTCTGGTCATTGTCCTCATTGCTGTGTTTGAAATTCATTTACGTGTGATTTCAGTGTGTCTACCAGATTCCTCAGACCAAATTCCTCAACTCAGGTTTAGACGTTAGACATCTTTAGGTTTAAGTTTTAATTCTATGTATAAGTTTTAAGTGAAGTTTGAATGTGTTTTTATGAATGTTTTTAGGGGAAAGTTTTATGCATTTTACTTGATGTTTTTATGAAGACGTGTTAAAGATGATTATCTGTTTTTGTGGTAAAACAGATAATAAAGTTATAACAATTTGTGTTGCTAAGATAACTGGAGTTTCACTTTTCCCTTATTTGCTCACTCTTCCGAAGGCCTTTTTACGTTCATATTGATAAAACTGGTAATATGTCAATTCAAACTATAAAGTTCACCTGGTTTGTTATGATAAGAGTATTGAATGTGGTGCGGTTCTTTTGTTTTAATGACAAATTAAAATTGAAGGATGTGTGACTTGTAAAACTGACTTTAGGGACCTTTCAGAGTGAGAGAAAATTAAACTTAATTTCCCTGTAGTAATTCGACTCACGTCCCCTCTTCAAGACATTAGAACCTCCTCTTAAGATAATTATTCACGCCTACAGGACTTCCCAAAATTAGTTAAGAAGATGTTATTGGTCATCCTAAAAAGACCCCCTTTTTAGGATAAAAACCCCTTTTTCAGGAGTCCTGGTCCAGTTTAGTTTAAGTTTCCGGTTTAGTTTAAGTTTCCGGTTTAGTTTAAGTTTTCAGTTTAGTTTAAGTTTTTAGTTTAGTTCCAGTTTAATTTCAGTTCGGTTAATTTGAGTTTAGTTCTGTTCACTTCTAGTTCCGGTTTTAGTTTCAAGTTTTCAGTTTTTACTTTTACTTTCGGTCGTTTCAGAAACAGCTGCTTGGACCTTTGATGACCTCCTGCACAAAACTCCTGTTCCTCCTCTGATCAGCATCAGGCCTCAGCAAAACCTTTTTTTAGTGCGGCGTTTTATTTTAATCTTGCAGTACCTTTAAAAGAAACTCAGTTTCTTCATTTTTACAGTATTTTTGCGACGTTATTTCAAATCAGTTTAGACGTCGATTTAGGAAATTCAACTCCATCTGCCTTTGGGGTTAAAATAGTTCAGTGTCCTCAAGAGTTCTGGTTCCGCGGGTCGAAGCCCGAACTCTCAAACAGAGCAGCCCACAGTCTGTTCCCGACAACATCAGTGACCTCCGGAGCGGAAGGCTGACGTCAACCTGACTTCGAACCCATCGGGCCTACGACTCGAGGGACTCGCAGGAAAAACCCTGTCCGTCCATCGGAACCTCAATTCACCGTTGGAACGACGGCTCCCGTATCCATTCGGCCCTGAAGGTTGGTCTTACGTGAACTTTCATGTGGCTGTGACATTAAGAATGATGCATCCTTTGATATCTGAACTCTTTTAAACCCCAACCCTTTCCATAAACCTTAGCCTAAATTTTAAATCACTTCTCCTCTTCCAAATTACAGCAGTCGAAATAACCCCCTTTTTACTCCTATATCTCACTCTGCAAGCTCCGTTATCATATCTTAATATTTTAACTATTTGTGTATTCAATATTTCACTTAAACTTCTAGTTAATTACTCTCACTGTCATAATTATCAAGATGGTTAAAATCACCTGTGTTCATGCATGATTCTGTTATTTGACAAGGTTGCAAACTGTTGATTTGACTGGTTGTTAATAAATATACCCTCTTAGTAATACGTAGTTGTGATGTTTTGAATTGAATGGTGTTAAACTTCATAAATCAAGAATTCACTCATTCAGACTTGTCAGACTGATTTAACACAACAGAAAGGTTTCTCAGGTTATCCTAAAACCTGGGTGGTGCCCCGAGGTTTATTATTAGCATTATTAATAATAATATCACTATTGTTGTTAATAATCCTAATAATACATATTTTATAATTAACATTGTAGGAATTTTCTCCTTACAATAATGTTGATGTTTGAGCTTTTCCCTCCATGATAAAGTTTCTCTTTCACAGAAAAAACCCACAAAACTCTTCACAAAAACCATCAAATTTAAAACACGAGACAAAAAAGACCAAAGACCCAAAGAAATATATTGAGTCTGAATGAATCTGCATTATGGGTTTCATGTTTTAGTTGAGGTTGTGAATACTGATATTTATTCCCCCTTTGTTTTTCATTTTATTTTCTGAAAAATAAAATATTCTAACTTCCTCGAGGGCCACAGTTTTAGGTGTTTTTCTGCATAAACACACCTGATCTGAATGAAGATGCTTTTGATAGCCCTGAAGACCACACTGAGGAGGAAATTCAAGATTTAAGTCAGAGGCGTAGAAGCGAGGAAACTTTTAAAACTGGCCCTGGAGGACCAGGATTACCCACCTCTGTTCTTGATCCACATCCATATCATTAGGAGATCAGAAAAGTAAAAATATTTCAACTTTCTAACCTAAAAAAACTCATAACTTGTCATCTGTCCAGTGGATTAAAGTTGACATTTCTGTGCCCAAAGTTCTACTTTGCTCTGTCTGTGCAGTTGTAATGTGTTTAATTGATGTAATACATTATTTAAAAGCTGCATTCAGAGCCAGTAAATGGCCGACAGAATTAGAGTTGAGATCAGAACATAAACAACAACAAGCCAGACATTTTTAAACCCCATGTGTTTGTTGTTTCCTGATTCTGAGCCACTCATCTCTTTCAGTCCATCATCCCTCCTCTTTAGGGACACATGGCTCTCTGGCATTCCACTCATTCTGTTATAATAAGCCACATTCCCTGGAACAATTCTTCTGTTCCTGTTTGTGGTCCCAGAACAGATACCCCTTACTCCTCCTCCTCTTCCTCTTCCTCCCACACACCCTGTCTCACCCCCCTTGCCCCCCCGGTGCTTATCCATTCATGGCCGTCATGGCAAAACTTGTCCAGGGCTTCTCATTGGACTGTGTTTTCAGATCTCTGAGTGAGTTGTCCACATTTGATCAGTGAGCCCTAAAGCTGCATGGTCTGGAGGAAGGAGAGCACCCAGCACCAGAACCTGGACACAAAAAACACCTGAGGAGGACTGAGAAAACCTGGAGAGACTATAACTCCATCACACCCATGAGAGACATGGGAGGAAAGGAAAAGAAGATTTTGGTGATCGCAAACGTGCCCAACTACCAAGGGTGAGTCTGAACTATACTGATGTCTCAGTTAACAAAAACATAACAATTCACGCAAACATTTTCCTTGCAAATCTTTGAAATATTCATTTTAAATTCAAAGCTGTCTTAAACTTGCATTATGGCTGTGTTTTAAATTCTAACACCTCTTCTTCTGCAGTATCAGTTGCTTGCTTGCGATACTTATCAAGTTACCACACATGCTGATTCATTTAGCACATATTCAGTGTTTGGCCAGTTAATTTAATTGTGCATAAAATCAAAGTTTAAAAGTAAAAAAAAAAAAACCTTTCCAAACAACAAATTCTAAAACAGACTGGTTGGAGGTCAGATTTATGTAGAAACTCAATAAAAATGAAAGAAAAACAAATAAAAGGGATGGGGAACTTGACTAACAGAATGCGACCATCTGTTGAAGGCTAAATTAAGGCCTCTGCTTTGTTCTTGGAGAAACGGGAAAATCTACTAGAGGTTCTTCGGTTTCACTGGTCTAGCAGCGTTGTTGTCAGTGTGAAGGATCAGAGGCGCTGTGAGATCTGAAGACTCGGGTCACGTATATCTGTGCATGTATAAGTAGCGTTTGTGTTTGTGGAAGATCTGGTGTGATGACTGAGTTTGTGCGTTTTCCAAGAAGCCTGCAGGCAGTTGCTACGCGCCGTTTATGTTTACTCATGCGTGTGTGTCGCTTGTGGTAGAATTGCTGGGTCAGCCGGGTTCAGTAACAGTTTGGCCCTGGTCAAAGACAACCTGAGTTTAAAAGTTTGGATTGGAAAGACATGGCTGACCATGACTTGGCTTTGATGAAAGCTGGCAAGCTGAAAAGGAGAGATGCTTCAAGTTTAGGCTGAGAGAACCGACCTGCTGATCACTTGATATTATCGTATCAGTCAACACATTTAATTTGAAGAAATTGGCTGCGATCTCTTGAGTATCCTCTAATGACGCTGGGTGGTCTGGAAATGTACTTTCAGCATTTCTATCTTTATTTCATTGATTTATTTGATGGTAAATGCTGCAGACGAACAGAGCAGATCTTGATGAGTCGTCTATTAAGCTAAGCTGTTCGTAGATGAGACAACAGACTGAATGTATCTGGATACCAGTGACCTGAACATCATATTCTGTTCTCTGTGCACACAAACAGACACCTCCCTAACATTCCTCAGGTTTATGGGCTTTAATGGCAGTTTCCATGGGACTAAACCAGGATAACAGAGGCCCCAGAGACAGATAGCAGCTTGGAGTGAAGAGTCTGTTTAAAGTCACCTCTCCCATTCCACTGGTCCTAGTGGTCATGTAGAAAAAAGGGCTTCTTGTCTGTTACAGTTTCTGCACCGTGCACACAAACCACAGTTGAACCTGGGATTGCTTCTGTACTAATATACAAGTATACATCTACTATAAACATGCATGCACAAAATACACCCACCCATACAGCAGACTCTGCGTCTCCCTACACCACTTAACTTTATCTCAGCTGATACCAAGTGCCATTCCTGTTCTTCTAGCAGCACACACACCAAAATAATCACTATCATTTATATTCTAAAATTTAATTTATGAAAGGGTTTACCTTGTCTCGTTGTGTGATATTTCACACCTGTTATTCCACACCAGGTCAGCTAAAGACAGTGAAAGCCCCTACTGTGTTGGATAAAAATACTTTTATGGCGCATACCAGGCGAGCACAGACTACAGCACAAAAAGATCAGATGGATTCTTAATGTCCTGGTTAAAAATGATGATTCAAGAAAGGTTGTAAAAAAGTGAGACAAAATGTGATTTATATCTTTCTACTTTATGAATGTTTTTGGTGATGATTTGTGCATAAATGTTGCAGAATACTTAATGATTCACTGCTACTTTAAGAGTTAGACTCATGCAGTTTTTACTATCAGTTACATGAAAGGATTATGATGGGGAAGACAGACTGGGACGGTCCTGATGTTCTTCAGTGAGGGGAACGCAAACAGCCGCCAAGAAAACAGAACGAACTACAAACGAACACTATACAGCGTATAGTGCCAGTGCCAGTGCCACACACACTAATATAACCTGTGGTAAAATGACTCAAAGCAACAACAAGGGAAGCAGCTTTAATTCTTCCCTGCCAAGTAACAAGTATTTTTACGGGTCATAACCTAATGATTTTTCATAAAAGGAGGTTTTCCATTTCTGGTGATGGCGTGCACATTCATCATCAACCTGCTCGACCGAGACCCCTAAATAAAGATCTTTAAACCAAATGACCCAGAGTCTACGAGCCTCACAAAACCGTCTGGGGTTTGGGGGGGGGGAACATCTGAGCACCAGCCTAAACAGGCATGAGAGAGAAAAGAGCCTCCTGAGGCTCCACAGGTAGAGCGTCAGGCTGGACGGTGGACAGGTGGGGCGACTGTGCCATTCAGGTTAAATGATTGTTGTTTATTTACTATTATGTTGTCATTTGTTTCAGAAAACATCAAATTCTCCCTTAGAACTGTGATAAAGTTTAATTAAGAACTGGGCTGCTTTCATAAACATTTCCAACAAAGACAAATAAATTAATGACTGTAGAGGTAAAGAATTTTATACCTTATAATAAATCACAATTATATATTTAGTTTTAAATATACAAAGTGAACTAAAATAACAGGACAGACTTTTAATCTACAAGCCGTTCATTCAATTTTTCACAGCTTTTCCAAGCTTTTTCCGAGTGACATTTTCTAGCTTCTCCTGGGCAATCCCAGTGTTCCCAGGACAGAGAGGATATAAAATCCCTCTAGGAAGTTCCACAGTCTATTCCCAGTGGGACGTACCTGGAAAACTTTCAGAAAGAGAGGACTAGGAATCAGATCCCTGAACCACCATGAGACCCTGAGATTCCCAAACCAGACAGTCTAGCTGTTGGCTGGGGGACAATACGTCTGTTTTATTAACCAACACATCTGTTAGGCTGTGAAATCATACTGTATATAAATAATGGTTGTTGAGTCATTGTGTTTGTGATGGGTTTGATAGTTGAGGAAAAAATCTATAACTTTGTGGATCAAAAGGCAAAAAACTTCAAGAACTTCTGGTTTAAATGAGCCTTCTTCATGTAGTTAACAACAACCAAAACATGCCTCCATCCAATCTGAAGTTCTGCTTACTGTAAACAAATCCTAAACACTAACAGGTGCATCCCAGACCGCTCTCAGCGCTGGAGCTGAAATCCAACCCTGACAAAACGTCTGATCCAGAAGAACAGTTCTGGCTGCATTAAAGCCTCAGCCGTGACTCTGAATCAACACTCACTCCCCAGCCTTTATACTCCTGAGGGTATAAATATCCATGGTGATCTTCCATGACTCCCTCAGAGGCTCAACAGGTAGAGCAGAACAGGAAGCCAGCTGTCTCTGGCAGGCGGCAGCAGATTTCTCCACAACATCATCACTCATTTCATTTGGATCAGGATCCTTCTGCCCTCTGGAGGCACAGATCAGAGACGATAAGCTGAGTGTTGATTAGAGCTGGGCAAGAAACCCCGCTGTAGCTTTAATACAGAGGAAATAATCCTTTGTTGCATTACTTGAATGGAAGAAAGGTCACAAATCACAGAGTGGACATACTTTATGTTATTAATCTTCTTCAGGGTGTGAATGAATTGATTTGGTAAAATACATATTTTTAAAAAATCTTGTCATTTCAGGTCTGATAAGAAGACTCCGTTTATCGAGTCTGTTTCTGATAAGAAGAATGGTAAAGCTGCCTTGTCAGCAGTCCCACCACCGATACCCATGTCCCCCATCGTGGAAAAGATGGAGGGACTGAAGGCCATCCGTAACCGCAGCAACAGCCTCCGTTTGGGCCGTCTGGCCTTTTACCGGCACCTGGAGAAGGTGGAGACCATGCGCTGCTTCTGGGAGCTTAAACATGTGGAGCTGGAGGGAGGAACCCAGCAGGTAACATTTTCTCCTCACTCTCCTCACACCTGCATCCTCCACAAATACAACGATAAAATCTGTGGACGAAACAACTATTATAGAAGCTATTATGCAAAAAATGATGAGTGCATACAGAGTGGAGGTTTGTAGTAGAGTGGTGTGCAGCCAATAATCTGTCATTAAACAATAAACAGCCGAACCTGCAGGCTACCTGAGGACAGCACTCACCCATGTTATGATCTGTTTATTTGCTGCCCTCAGGGGGGCGCTATAGAGCCCTGAGATGTCACACCTCTAGGCTGAAGAACAGCTTTCATCACACTGCTGTCCACACACCCATTAAGCCCCTTCAGTCCACCTCCCTCCTTCCGTCCCTCATGACTACATACATGACACACATATGACTTTGATGATCATCAACATGTTCATTGTTCATCCACAAATATTATGTGCAATATTGCATTATAAAGGATTTTCATTACGTTTTTATTCTATTGTACATTACTCTATTTGTTATTGGTTAGAGTGTGTGTAAGTGTAAGTATTTATTTTAGTAGGTGAGAAATCTCATGCTGCATTCAATGACAATAAAGTATATTCTAATATTCTAAACCCCTACTTGTCATGAGCTGGTGCGTGAAGAGAGGACCCAGGCGCAGATGAATCCAAAGTACAAGTGTTTATTCACAACACAAGGAACACGAAGACACACTCAGGACTCACACGACTACGACTAGGAAGCGACAAACACAGACGAGACAGGCACGCTTAAATACACAGAGGGAGGTGATCACAAGACGAGGCACAGGTGGCTGATTACAATGAGGATCACCTGTGTGAGACAAAGGGGAGAAACATCAGCACAGATCACAAGACAGGACACTAGAGGGAGACATAAACCACAGGGAGGTGACATATAACAGAGCCCCCCCCCCCCCCTAGGGGCGGACACCGGACGACCCAGGAGAACCAACAAGGGAGGGAGGGCGGGGGACCAGGACGGAGGACCACACACACAAAAAAAAGGCCAGGAGGCACAGTTCAGGATGACCCAGGCCTGGGTCTGGATCTGGTTCCGGAGGGCCCTGGTCTGGATCTGGTTCCGGGAGGCCCGGGTCTGGATCTGGTTCCGGGAGGCCCGGGTCTGGATCTGGTTCCGGGAGGCCCACCTCGGGCTCTGGTTCCGGGAGGCCCACCTCGGGCTCTGGCTCAGAGACGCCCACCTCGGGCTCTGGTTCAGAGACGCCCACCTCGGGCTCTGGCTCAGAGACGCCCACCTCGGGCTCTGGCTCAGAGACGCCCACCTCGGGCTCTGGCTCAGAGATGCCCACCTCGGGCTCTGGCTCGGAGAGTCCCGGGGCTGCAGCGGCACAGGAGAGTCCAGGGGCTGCAGCGGCAGGAACTGGAACGGGTCCCGGGGCTGCAGCGGCACAGGAGAGTCCAGGGGCTTCAGCGTCACAGGAGGGTTCCGGGGCTGCAGCGTCAGGAACTGGAGCCGTCGGGGCCAGCGGAGCCGGGGCAGCACAGCAGGTGAGTTTACCTGCCCACACCAGGCACCGTTGAGCCAGACGAGTGGCGCGGACACAATCGTGCAGGTCCTGGAGCTCCGGATCACCGGAAAGGCTTGGGTTGGACTGGTAGAGCGCCATCATCGTCTCCGCCAACTGCAGCTTCTGGTGTGGACAGGCCGCCACATAGCGGAGGAGCTGGATAACCTCCTGGAACAGCTGGCGGACCTGCCGTACAGACTCCGCCGGTTGGAGGAGGGCAGCGAGAGGCTGCAGTTCCTGCTGCGGCACGATCGGTGCAGCAGGAGGTCCGGCTTGGACCCGGAGGACACCTGTCAGGATGGTGTCGGGTGGCGGCGACGACCGGGGAAGGCATCGTCGCCGCTTTGGACCCGGTGGCGTCCTGTAAGCCAACCGGGTCCCCAGGTAGGGTGACGCGTGCTCCGGGCCGACATCTGATGGGTCCATATTATTGATCGGTTCCTTCTGTCATGAGCTGGTGCGTGAAGAGAGGACCCAGGCACAGATGAATCCAAAGTACAAGTGTTTATTCACAACACAAGGAACACGAAGACACACTCAGGACTCACACGACTACGACTAGGAACCGACAAACACAGACGAGACAGGCACGCTTAAATACACAGAGGGAGGTGATCACAAGACGAGGCACAGGTGGCTGATTACAATGAGGATCACCTGTGTGAGACAAAGGGGAGAAACATCAGCACAGATCACAAGACAGGACACTAGAGGGAGACATAAACCACAGGGAGGTGACATATGACACTACTCTGATGTTTAGGATAGGAAAAAAAAGGGGAGTTATTTTTTAAATTCCAAGAAAAATATGCATGGTTTAAATTTGTAGCAATAAAAATTTGACGTACCTTTGTAATGACTTTATGGGGTGCTGACTGTAAAATAATAAACATCCATCATCTATGTTGAATTACTCAGAGACCTTAGTTAGGGGATCTCTTCACTCCACTTTAAATTTGGTTTGTTTCCACTTTACAGCAGACTGAATTTGTATGTTTGTTAAGTTTTGAGTTTAAAACCTTCATTTTTATATTTGGTCTTCAACCTTTACTTATCTAAATTCAGATATGATTCTAGATATTTAATTTTCACTTTAAATATTTAGAATTTAATCAAAACATGTTAAATTAAATGTATACATTTTGATTAGGTTCTAAATATTTAAATTTAACTGCATATTTTGACTTTCTATTATTTTGATTTATGTTAAACATTTATAATTAACGTTATTTAAAAAAAAGAGTTACGAGGAGCTAAATGGGACATAGCTGTTTAAATGAGGAAAAACTGCACCTATTTAAGCTCTCTAAGAAACAGAACCAAACATAAACAAAACAAGGACCCTAGGACACACTGAAGGACACTAGGACACATCCTTTGAAAGACTTAACTGATTATTTATTGCCTCTTTCTCAGCTTTTGCACTGAGCATAATAATTCTGTGTCAGAGGTCACGGAGAAGATCTGCGTGCTTCTCTGTGAGGAGAAAGGGAACTGAAATAACTCCCAGTAAACTTGATCCCAGTCCTTGACATGAAAGGCCAGACAAAACCCAACAGGTGAATCCCCACAGCTCGCTAGAGGGCGCTGCACATCTGTTAATGTTTTCTCATTTCCTGCTGGGAACTTCTCACTTCAAACCCCAGACTCACTAGTCACCACCAGATGGCAGCATTGGGCCTTTTTGCTTGTTTACAGAACCAGCTCTGTGGTTTAAACTAAAAACCAAAACTCATGTTGTTAAGTATAGACTCATGTTGTAAAGTATATCAAAATAAATGTGTTTTCTTGTTTTTTGATGAAAGAAAAGGACAGTTTTATAAGTTTGACCGTAAAATACAAGCTCAGATGTCATAATACACCTGGCTACATCATGATGCTTTAAGCAAATGTTCATGTATTTAGCAGATGCTTTTATCCAAAGCGACTTACAAATGAAAATATTTGTTAAGATTTAAAACTAAATTTTAAATCACACAAAACATAAAATTCTGCATCCCTCTCTAAAACTACTTTATAAAAAACATAAATAATAATCCCCCACTAAACCCTAAAAACAACCCAAACTTTATCAACCTTAAGATGATTAAAACAGAGAAATCTAACTGATTTTTGTTTTTAAATAAAGCTTTAATTATATAAAACAATCCTTTTAACTAAGCTCTAAATTTGGGGATTATAGGTTGACAATAATTTTCATGAAGAATTTAAGTATTTGTATGTGAATGCACAAAATGTACTAAATTAGCATTATAAGTATTAGAAACAATTTTAGACAGTATGGCTAACTCAAGTGAAGGGAAATGTCAGAAGGAGAATGCTTGTATTTGTTTAAAGTAAAATTATATTCAGCTTTTAAATGAAGATAATAAATAAAACCACAGCCTCTTTAGAGACCTATGTGTGTGTTGCTCTGTGTGCATTTCTCCTGCAGCGTGTGTTCTTACATCATTTGTCTTGTCCAGCTATAAATCAGTTTCATCACTGACAGCTAAACACGACTCAGGGAAATGTTCTGGGTGCATGTGAGGCCGCCGTATGTCATTTAAGACGCTCAGCCAATCACAGCGCTCCGTGAAAACTCATCAGTTTCCTTCTCCTAACGGAGCTCCACTTTTCTTAAATCCATCCATCCGTCATTTGGACTTTTCCAAATCTGAATCCTAAAACCTGTCCACCTCAGCTGCAGACCTGTTAATATCCTCAAACTCCTTTACCACATGATGCTATCCTAGAGGTTCTCCTCAGATTCCTGCTGGGAATATTTATCCTCCCTGGGCTTCTGCTCTGTAGCCTCAGTGACCCTTGAACCCCCAGCTGTTGTTGCTTGTTAAGATTGCTTCAGACTGTTGTGCTTCACCTTGTAAGAGGCCATTCTGATCATTCCTGAGCATAAATGCAAAGCTATTGTTTCAGGTTAAAAAAAAAGATCTTCCTTAGAGGAAAGAATTAAGCTGATTTTAAATAGATTTAGAGCAGGGGTCACCAACCTTTGTGAAGTTACTTAATGGGTATTGAGGCATGTAAAGGACTACCAGGTTGATAAAATATTTATCTTTAAACTAGAATAGGTCAGAGTTAAACTAATTTAATGTATAATAAACATATTTGAAAGAAAAGTGTAGTTTTTAAATCTATATTAATGCTTTTGTGATTAAAAAAAGATGGCAGCAGCTTTGTATTTTATTTTATTATAGACTTGTGCCATTTAGAGAAAAGGCCCATGGGCACTTTGTAAGGTTCCTGGGGGCACCATGGTGCCCGCGAGCACCAAAACTTTTGGAAGAACCTTGATTTGACAGACTGATTTAACCTTATTTTGTTGAAACTGTTTGAATTAAAATTCTAATGAATCCAAAATCAGATCTAATGATTACTAATGGTGCTCAACTTTGTGTCTAAATCAGCCATTTTTAAACAAAATGAATGAAAATGAGACATCAATTAGGACTTTTATCATCCTTTATGCATAACATTAAAAAAGAATTAGGATGTATTTTTCCCCCAAAACAACCTTTTTTCTAGTTGCATCTGTTTCCTACATGAAAGCAGTGTCTTTAGTAGATTTATATAAACAACCAGTTATTGATGCATGCATATGGGATTTAAGGGAAACAGTGATTCTTCATGATATTCTCACCTTTGTGCAAATATGAAACAACAAAAGTGGAATAGTGAAGCCTCATAGAACCCACAGAAGTTGAGCATGTTATGAAATGCTGTTGTCACAGTTATCCTCTTCATTCAGAAATAAAACCTAGCCTTTAAGAAGAAGAATTTTTGGAACACGTTTGCACAGAAATGCTGCCAAGTTTCTGGACAAGAGCTAAGATAGACAGGGAGGCACTGGGGATGTGTCACAGAGAGATGTTCTGTGGAAATTCAGCAGGACAACGCTAGATGTACTGTAGAGTGTGCTTGTCTATCCTACTGTACCTGAAGTTCAAGTTTGCATTTGTAAAGAAACAGACTTGTTGAGTTGCCTAAATCCTGGAGGAATGCAAATGACTTATGTCTTAACACATTTAGTCTGAATGTTGCAGTTTTGCAGAGGCTGCAGGATGTAGACGTTCCAGTCCACCATCCATTAGGAATCCTCAGCTCCATTTAGACAGTTCTCACACATACAGAAGCTCTTACAGTAGAAAAATGAAACTGCACATCTCTGCCAGCATCACTAACAAGCTTGTCTATAAGTAGCTTGTGCTAAATATACCAGTGAAACAGCAGTTTTATGAATCTTGCATATTTTGTTTATATTATGAGATATTTTATACTTTTTCTGCTCTTTCTAAACGTGAGATTTGGTGAATTCCACATCAGTCATTAAAATGTACCTAAATTAACACGTTGATGTCCTTCTCACATAATGTTGTTGCTTTAATCCTCTGAGAAAGTCATCCAGCTCAGCTCCTTTCTTTGTGCCATCACAAAAGATAAACTTAGCTCTACACACGTGTTTGTTTACAAGTGTGCCTCTGCACTTACTTGCCTTCTTCTATGCATCTGCAGGGATGCACGGATGGGGTTTTATTCAGGAAAAAGAGGAGAGTAACAGTCCTGCAGGAACATTAAGCAGCATGCATGCATATTTGCATGAAATGCTGTGTCTGAAGTTAAAGGATACATCTGAGTTCTCGCTAACATGCCAGTAGCAGCGGTGGGCATCTGATTCTCTGTACGCAACGATACCCAGAACCCAACACCACCTGTCTCGATCTCGTCTCAGAGACAGCATGTTCTCTCCTTTTAGGTCTCGTGGTGGGAGGCAGGGAAGAAGCCGGGCGGAGGGTGAATGGGTGTGTGGGCGTTCTTGTATGAGTCCGTAGTGAGGAAAAAGATCGAGCATTTATTACTCGAGTCCAGCTGGTTCATGAAAAACCACCATCCAGGATTTCTTTACTCAAAGTGACTCAGGCTGAGATTAGACATCCTGACGTCAGGAGCAGCATTCCATCATGGAGAACTTCTTCCAGGACAAAGACATTTGGATTTTTGGAAGCGTGTGTCTGGTGGCCACGTTTCTATGGCGACGGCTGTGGACGTTATTCTCTGTTAAGAAGAGAGGGAGGACAACAGTGCATGAAGACACACAGGTAAAGCAGGAAGGAGGAGATAGTGCTCACACACACACCTGGGCAGCAGGTGAGCAATGCAGAGAAACATCAGTGTGTTTAAAAAGGCTGAGGAGCAGCAGCTCAGCACAAACCGTCAGCACCCACACTAATAATCATCTGATGCCACAAAGATGCAACTCAATGTCATTTCCTTTTGGCAGAAAAAGGTTTTTCCCTTGTCTGTTAGTAAACAGAAGATTAAAAGTAATGGATTACAAAATGTTAAATAACCTTTAAACCATAATTTCTTCAAGAAATCCTCCTAGTCTTAGAATACAATCAAATAAATAAAAACGGAGTAACAAACACTTTAGTTTTATAGTTAAATAATTATAAAGACAGGTATTAGACACCTGAGCTCTGCTATGCTGGGAATATTTGCATGTCGTTTCTTCTTTCATTACAAGGAGTCCAGAAGTTCTCTTTCTCCTAAAACAGTAAATCATTACTGAATAAAGAGAAAAGATATTTTATTCATTTTGTCTCTAATAGTTTTAGATGAATTATTTCAGGTGTTGTCAACATCTTTCTATTTAACTAAAACACTGAAAACATGAAGCATCTGTGGCTCTCAATTCAGACAAGTCAATGAGCTTTACACCACACACACACACACACACACACACACACACACACACACACACACACACACACACACACACACACACACACACACACACACACACACACACACACACACACACACCAGTTTACTACGTTTATAATCCAGCAGGAAGGGCCTCCTCATAAAGCTGAGGGCTGTGATGAGTTTCAGTCTTTAAACTTCCTGTTCAGCTCGTTTTCTTTAAACCCACAGAACCACCTGCTGCTGCTTCAGGCTTTATTTGAATTCTGATCAACAGTAAAAAATATAAGATCAAACTGACTTCAACTTTTAGACTTTTGTTTTTTAAAAGCTGGTTATTTTCTTATAAAATGAGATCTGTCCAAGGTTCTGAAAGTTTTCCCTTCTTAGTCATGTTTCATTCATTTGCTGCATCCAGTTTATACCTTTTATATTTACATATCAAAACTTTGAAAGTATTTTACAAAATTACTTTTTTATTTTAGCAGATAAAAAAAGATGATCATTACTAGAATTTCATGTCTAAATAAACTGCTGCATATTTTTCTGTTATTGTTCCTGAACCATTATTTAGTCTTATTAAATTATTTTCTAAACATCAGCTCCTGTCTGATTTATACTCTGATATAAACTCTATCTTAGTATTTTGTGTTGTTTATAGTAACTCTTTAAATTGTTGCACAAAAGTCAGTCAGTCAGTGACTTGTAGATCCTCCACCAGAGGGAACTGGATATGGCAGTTTTTTAAAGAAAGTACTAATACTAATACTAACACATTGGTTTTATTATTATTGGTTTATTTAAAGGTGCTATAGAACTAAATGGGATTAGGTTAGGTTTTTCAGACTCAGATGTTTTTAGAGTGCTGGGTATCTTTTTAAATCAAGCTTCCTTTGTTTTAAACTGACAATCAGCTGAATTCATGTCTGAATTCTAAAGTTTTTTGTTTTTTGAGGTTATAAATAACATCTAATCTTATGTAACAGAGTGAATGTTCAAAGTCACCCGTCTTTGTTTATGAGGCTTTTCTATTGAAAGCTGAAGCCTGTGTTAATGTGTGTGAGTTAGACTAACGTGTTAAAGGCTTCTCACACACACAGATATAAATACAGTCAGGATAAACGAGATACTATAACTCATGTGATGAGTTTAAGAAAACAGAAACATAAGAAACACTGGACACAACATAGATCTGGTCTATGTTTAACCACACTCACTCACCACGAAGCAAGGAGGAGTTAAAGCTTCATTGTATTTATCAAGTGTCAACCCAAGGGCCTCCTGCTGGTAGGGAAACACACACCTCCCTCTGGAGGTGTCCAGGTGGCATCCTGCAGATCCTTAAACCACCTCAAATTATTTCAACGTGGAGGAGCAGCAGCTCTATTCTAAGCTCCTCTAGGCTGATCATGGCCACCCTGTGAAAGAAACCCCCTTCAGCTGCTTGTATTTGCGACCTTGTTCTTTGGGTTTTTACCCAAATTTCATGACCATAGGTGAGGGACTGAAATGTAAGTGTGTCAGCTCCCTCTTCCCTACATCAGACTGCTTCAGTGTCTCTATGACTACAGACCCTGATCCATCTGGTGACCTCTCACTCATTCCTTCACTCATTTAGGAACAAGACCCCGAGATACTTAAACTCCTAGAACCTCCACTGACATGATCAGAAGACCCAATTATTTCTGTTAAACGTTTTTATTTTTCCTTAAGAAAATGTTTTTTAAGCAACTCGTAGTTTGAGCTTATTGGTTTAGTTTTAAGGTGTGAAAGAGAGCCAGGACATAGTATATTTAAATTCAACTCAAACCAGAGCAGATGAATGTGCTGAACATGTTGGGACATTTTAAAGTATTATTTGCTTTTGAAACATATCAGACTTTTAAAGTATTTTTCTGTGATTATCTGCAAAAATGAACTTTTCTATATTATTATGACAGATTATTATTGACATTTTATGATATGATCAGAAAAAACTGTAGAAAAAAAAGGTTTTCATTCAAGAAAAGATGTTAAACATGTTGTAGAAATCCACCTTTAGCTGTTTTCTGCATTAATTGTGAATGAAGCTTCATTTTTGTCATCATTTCTTTGGTGATCTCTATGAAGACCCAGTGGGAAAGTGCTGCTTTCACCTCCCAGCCTCCAGACTGGTGTCATCTTTCAGACGTTTGCATAACTCATTACTGGCACAGGGCTGAAAAATCCTGATGAGCTTGTAACACAGACTGAAACATGCACTCAATACACAAAAACTCAGAAAATAAACCTCCACTGGATTCTCACATAGCAACCAGCTGGCAGATTGATCTGACTCAAGGCTGAGCTGTCGCTTTGATTTTCACATGTCAGCGCTGTGAAGCAGCTTGTGACAGATTAATAAAGAGATCAATCGCTGCCATTTTCCCACAAATCACCACTAAAGATATGAGTTAGGGTTATTCTTTTGTCTCACAATCGAAGGCAAATATTAAACTTTATAGAGGAAAACCCAGAAAGAGTGAGGTAAAGGTCCACTTTAGGAATGATGGCTTTAATATATAAGGTTTGGTTATGCTTATTTCTGAGGAGCTTATTGCAAAATGTCCTGAGTTCAAACATCTAAATGTTTCAACCCCTGAAGGAGACGTCCAAGTTTTAATATGAGGTGTTAAACCTGTTTCTGTAATTTAATCCCCATTTACTGGATTTTTAATTAGTCAGTAATTAACAGGTTTATTAAAGTGATCTGGGGAATCAGTGTGTCTCCATGGCAACCAAAACACAAAAACATTTTTGTAAAATTAGAACTAAACCATGTAAAAATGAGAGGGATATTTTCACTAGGACTTTTCAAGTGTTTTACCGCAATTCTTTGTTATTTTTGTTTAACTGAAATCCACAATATAAATGGGAATCTATACCATTAATGGAAGACATTCTAGCATACACTTGCCAGGTTATTAACTTTTGGAGGGAGAATTGGGAAAGTAGCATGCAGTTTTGATCATTTACTTTTGCAAAAATGTAATTTATTGAACATATTTTGAGCTGGGCTGCATGGTGGCGCAGTTGGTTAGCACTGTTGCCTCGCAGCAAGGAGGTCGTGGCTTCGCGTCCCGGCTCTGCGGCCTCTCCGCGTGGAGTTTGCATGTTCTCCCCGTGCGTGCGTGGGTTTCCTCCGGGTGCTCCGGTTTCCTCCCACAGTCCAAAGACATGACTGTCAGGCTAATTGGGCTGGTAAATTGTCCTTAGGTGTGAGTGGGTGTGTGGTTGTTTGTCTCATTCGTCTCTGTGTGGCCCTGCGATGGACTGGCGACCTGTCCAGGGTGTCCCCCGCCTCTCGCCCCTTGACCGCTGGAGATAGGCACCAGCTGCCCCGCGACCCTCTGTGGAGGACTAAGCGGCTACAGAAAATGGATGGATGGATGGATATTTTGAGCTGGTGCTAAAAAATATGACTTATGTGCAGAATAATATCACTTAACCAAGATCCATTAACACGACCATACTAAAGCCCATAACATGAAGGTAAACCACCCTGATGCACACACAAAACTTATCTTAGAGCTGATACAGATTATTACCTTGTCACTTGTATTTTATTTCCAGTGTCACACTTTGTTTTTCTTCATTTCACTCAGCCTCTCACACCTACAATCAATCCAGTTTGTTAGTGCTCTGCCTCCACTCAGTAATCAACCTCGTCATAATTACCTTTCTCCAGTTTTCTTGTCAGATCCTTCTGTTTGTTTCTGTGTGCTGTTATATCTCCCTGTTTCTTACCTTATTACATCACCTGAAGTCATTCTGATTCTGAGCACTTTATAAGTTCTAATTCTGCAGTATTCAACTCTGCATTTTGAGTCCATTTATATTGGTTCTTGCAGCTAAAATGCTTATTGAAAACACGTCACAATGATCTAAAGGAAACATAATATATTTTAATTTTGGGGCTAAATGCAGTTTTTGCCTGGATTGGAATCATCCACAGATAATCAGTGAGGAGAGCAGTCTGACTTAATCAGTAAGTATTTTAATTGTTCTTAGGAATGAAATAAAATAATTAAAATCAAGGCATTAAATCATCTGACATGGCTCTGCAGTCCTTTTCTGTCATCTAGTGGTCACATAATGGAAGTGCAACTTAATAATCACAGTTAAGTTGCACTAATCATTACTGTAAATACTGCAAATTAATTTTTAGGCTATTTTTGTATTTTATCTGCTAAAATTATTAAGTAGCATTAGGATAAACTATCATTTTGTTTAATTGATAATTAACCCTTAAAAAAGTTCATTAAATGAAATGGCAGGAAAACATGTTAGTTCCTGTTATATTTGAAAGGAAAAATTTAAAGGTGTTTTCTTAGTTTTCTCTTTTGTTGCCTATCTCTTTTCAATATATTTTACTTAAATGTGTTTTAATCTTCATTTAATTAATCATCATTCTAAATGAATCTCAGATTCTGATTGTAATCTGCTATAAATCTGTTTTAAACACAGCTAAGATTATTCTGTAAAAGTCTAACAGTGATGTTGAAGTTGGTGCTGACTGAGTCATCTTTCTGAATACCTTCCTGTCTGGTTGTCTTCATGTTTCTGTGTCACTGAGTTGGAAACCTATGATCAGCAGGGGAGTGCATCTATTTATAAACCTGTACTTCTGCAGGTTATGCAACATATCTGCAGGTTGGCACTCAGGCTCAGATGCTTTTCTGATGTCATTCAACAACTGTTTTCCACAGGAAGAATTTTATAAATGTTTTAACGAAGTGGAAACATGAAGAGCTGAACAGACGTTGGCAGGTGAAATTTGACAGAAGGGGCTGTCATCAGCTGCTGGCGACTCCAGACAGTTAGACTGAAAAGCAGCAGGTGGAGCTGCAGTGAGGATGAACTTTAATGCATTTAGAATAAATCTATCCTCAAAAACACCTCTTGGAGAAGTGCATGAAAAACGTTTCTTTTGAGTCAATTAAAAGAAAATTAATTTGTTTCACTGTAAATCACCAGAAACTCTATTACTTTTTTATTCTTACTTATCATGTTTCTGCAGATTCTAAAGATTTTACAGTAAGGTAGATTAAGGGTAATATGTGCATAGATTCATTCAGTGCTCAGACGTGCTGCACATACTGTTGCTTTTGCTTGTTTCTGTGACTTTTAGCAATAAATCTCATGAAATATTAAATGGATTTTAATGAAACTTTGAAAACGGAAGAGATTCAAGCTAACTGACCTTATCAAACACAAAAATTATTACAACTATGAGAATTTCCATGTCCACAGTTTGGACAAAAATGACCTGAATGATGCTTTCAAGAAATGTTCAGTCTTAAAAATTTCCTTTTATTATATAATCAATTTTTTCCTTTAGTATTGCTGAGATAATTTAGGTTTTCCACATGTTCGAACCGCTGAACACTTCAGGTCAAACTGACAAAATAAAATGATTTCTTTAACCTTTTTATATCCTAATTCCCAGCGTTTATCCTAATTTTCTAAACTGTTCCTGTTCCTCTGAATGAACAGTCCTGGTGTCTTAGTGTCTCAGTCATCACAGCTTCTCATGCTCTAAAGTTCAAGTGAGACCTGCTGGTGACCAAACAGTCAAGGATTCCCTGAATGCAGTTATTTGAAACTGTTTTTAGTCTCGGTGAGGCACCAGGATGGAATGGTGAATCCTACGAGGGCAGAGATCCCATTGTAGAGGGAAACCCTGGATGAGTCCAGAGGAGGGGGGGGGGGGGGGGGGGGGGGGGGGGGGGGGGGGGGGGGGTGGCAGCCCAGTCTGGATTTGGGAAGATCAGAGAGCTGCCTCTAAGCTGGTGGTTCCAAACTTTCTATTACCAGGTCCAGTATCATCGGTTTTAAATGGACAGGTGGTCTAAAACCCTCCATCTGTTCTGATCCATACAAAGTTTCCTTGGAAATGAACTTTCAGCTAACACACAGTTTGTTTAGGATCAATGCTTGTTCTCACTCTAAATCCTGGGAAGTGTTTTTAAAAAGAGCACAGTAGATTTAAAAATATACAGCCCTACATCCTTCTGCTAGTGGATACATTATGCAGGGACACGTTTGTTCCATGTGACACCGTGCACATTGAAACGTGTTGTTTCTGTGTTTTTAAATGAGACTAAATGACGGGAAATCCTGCAGCAGAACAATGAACGTCACTGTCATCCTGTTGATAAAGCGATGGAGCCCCAGCCTGTCTCAAACAGCTTTCTCTGTCCAGACTAGTTTGACTGAGTTACCTTTCCTGATGCCTGACTGAGGACCTTTAAACCTCCAACACTGAACAAGTCAGCCATCGCTCTGCAGCAGCTCCCTTTGTGATGTGTTAACAAATCTCATTGTAAATATAAAGGAGGACGTTTGTGCAAATCTTTTGCTCAGTGAAAATTAAAGTAGGAGGATGAACTTATATTTTAATGCCTTTTAAAATGTTTGCATTGTGAAATTTTACCAAAACCTTCATGTACATCAGAGCTTAATTCACCATCAGCTCACATGACTGAAATCTCAGTGCTTTTTAAATATTCTGACTTCTCAAACCCTCAAACTTTCTCCCACAGATAAGGTCTTCTAGGGTCTTTGCAGTCATCTGAAGCTCAGTTGTAGAGCGGCCGTCTGGAAAGCGGAGGGTCGCCATGTTAAAATAAATAAAAATAATAATTGCTATTGAATGTGAATATGACAAATTAATCACATGAAAATTGAAGGGTTAAATTGCTGCTCAAAAGTGGCATCCAATCCAGGTTAGTTTCACATTAACTATTTAAAATTGGATTTAAGTATCGGTTCGTTGAGCTGTTGTCATGGTTACCATCCTCTCTGATGTGGATGATCATGTTGTAATTTGAGTCCTACAAGCTAGTCAGATGTTTTGCTTCACATCTAAATAAAACCTTTATTGTGAAACGAGAAAGTAAAAAAACAGTTAAAATGATATTTTATTGTGTAATTATACAACAATAATTAAAATTGGAACTTCCCATCTGCAGAACTTAGATTTATATACATAGAATTTGATACAGCAGGTTTCTGAGGAAAGTACTAACTAGAAAGTTACATGAGTTTATATTCATTTATATGCATTTAAATGTATCCTTAGAAACTGGCAAAATAATAGGACACATTTGGCATGAAGGTAAAATTAATAATGACATGGTATTACAAGCATCTGATAGTTAGCATTAACAAAATAAAAGCAGTTGTAGTGTTATTACATATTTATAAAGGGGGTCGAATCAGCTATAAAGTGATCAAACAAAATCCATCTGCTCTCAGCAGACTCAGCACTTAGACCGACTGACGTGGACTTTCAGGATGGCATCTTAAGTATTATCAGTATCAGCTCCTGATGAGCGAATCAAAGCGTACACATTTTCTTTTAGGTGTACCATTATCAAAAGTTACTTCTACTCTTTATCTCTCAAGAAAGTAGGAAGATTAGACTGAATGAAATTCATACTTTTAATTACTTAATGATTTAAATCAAAATGAATCATTATTAATACTTATAATGATATTAGATCATTAATATGGTGTATTTACTTAATCATTACTGGAACTAATTTGAAACATCAGGATTTGAACATGAGTTATTCAATGAATTAAGTGAAAAAGAAGTTCAAATGTATGAATCTAAAATCATTTTCCATTGATTTCTAAATAATCTTGAAATTACTGAATGATGAACAAGTAATTTTGATTAATAACATATTTCATGTCAAAACTTAGGAACAAAAGCGTTTTGTTGAGTGACACGTTTGTGTACGATTAAATGTTTAGAGTTCATTCGGAGATGGTGAAGGGAGACAGTGTTTTCTTCTTTCAAGGATGAGATGGAAATTATTCCAAAACAAAGTGTGACTCTGACTGTCTCTTTGGCAAATCGGAACCTGATAGGTCCTCTGCACAGAACATGAACAGGACTTTTTCAATAGTGTCATCATTTCCATACGCTACACAGTCAATAAAAAATATTTCATTCAATCATAAATTGATGTCTTATTATTTAGTCTGTTAATTGCTTCTTATTATCTTCTCATTATTACCCATATTTTGTAGCCCTTTTTAAAATTGATTAATTTCTTGAGAAAACTCATAACCTCACAGGTGCTAAACTTTTATCCTGTGCGTTCTTTTTCATTCTCACCTCAGCTGGTAAACAGGCCCTGGGGATGGCAGCGTTAACGCTGACAGCTGAGTATAGGTCAGGATTTTTCCGGTGCTGACAGACGGGAGCCAGTATATAGGCGCCAGCTCTTTGTCACCGGGCAAACTCCAGATAGCAGCGTACTGGGATGTGGAAAAGTTTGAGGTCAACACGTAGGTTCAGACACGTCTCAGTGCGTCCACGGATGTGTCAAGTCCAGGTCTTCCTCTGTACCTCCTGGCAACGGCACACATGGAGTCAGTTCCACCTCCCACAATCCCTTTCTCCACTACAAACAGCTCTCAGGTGTCAGTGGAATCACCTGTTTCCTGTTTTCTTTCGTTGTTTTCTTCTATAGCTGTGTGACATTAGGAGGCGTGAGAGATTTTTCCAAATGTTTGACTCCAAAATAAAACGACTATAAATAAAACTTTCTTCTGTACCATTAGAGCCTCACCACGTGAGGAAGAACTCACGTTGAAGAATTTAAACCTTAAACATTAAACCTTTATCTTATTTAAAGGCCTGGTACTCTTTGAAATAATACATATCTCTCATTGTCTTTTGAACTATAGATTATCTTATATTAAGAAGTGAAGGAATTATACCTGATCTCATACAATCTGTTAGTGTTTAAAATGACTCTCCAACATCAAGTTTAAGCTCATTTCACATAAAACTGAGTGGTGCACGTTCAGCTGTTGTGCAATGTGGGAGTATGTGATGTGGCTGACTCTAAACTACAACGGCACCAAAAACATTTGTGAGTTTGATCTCTGCAATGGCAGCATTCAGTTGAGTTGATGCCAAAGGTTAGTTAGTGGTAGATGAACAACCAAAGATTAATTTGATTCAAAATAGGAGTGGTCCATAAGATATTTTGCGAACATGGCTGGCTCCAGTTTTAAGGAACAATACAGCACAATGTGTAGCACTTGGAGTGTGTATTAGGGTGATTCTCAGCTACTACCACATGAAATCTTAGCTCAGATAGTCGATTCGAATTTACCTGTTAAATAGTCGTTTTGGTGATTTAAGGTCCGTTGGCTGTGGTGGCTGTTTTGAATTTGGTTGACTCCTAATGTTAATTAGCTATAAATAGTTACTTGTACGTCTAAGGATTAATTTCTGAGAGTTTGATTTAAACCCATCCAGGCTGTGACGGCCATCTTGAATCTGCCTTCTTTTGCTTCTCTGAGTCGGGTTGTAGGGGCAGCATCCCAGACTGTCCTCTCCCCACCCACCTCCACCAGCTCCTCCGGTGGGACCCCAAGGCGTTACTAGGCCGGCCTGGAGATTTACTTCCTCCAGCTTGTCCTGAGTCAACCTGAGGGCCTCCTGGTGGCAGGACATTCCCGAAACACCTTAGAAGGCATCCTGACCAGATGCCCGAACCACCTCAACTGGCTCCTCTGAGTGTAGAGGAGCAGCAGTTCTACTTCGAGTCTCTCCTGTAGATTTAGGCCGCTTGTACTCATGATCTTGATCTTTGGTGAGGTCATTACCTCACTTTGGTGCGGTCATTACCTCACTCATCATGAGAGAGGGTATCTTAAATCTGGTTGACTCAAACACCTAATCACTTCTGGACGTGAATTCTCTAAAGACTTTCAGAGTTGTTTTAAAATGGGAAGGTTTTCAGTAACTAGAGAGCAATGTGTTGTAATAAAGAACATTCTAAACGACCAACACACCAAAGTTGTGCTCAATATCTCCGAAAATGACTGAGTTGTTGCTATTCCTGTGTTTAGGTCAGTTGGCTCCGGCGGACATCTTGAATCTGGTTGATTTTAGAACTTAATCAGTTGTAGATCTCTTTCTATGTAAGATTTTCTGAGCGTTTCATTCAACTTTGTCAAATGTTTCATGAGATATTTTACAAATAAACACACATGCAAAAATATTCTCACCTGTCTTTTGCCTTTAGGCAGCAGGTGATAAAAGGTCCCAAGTTAGGAGATGTGCATCAGCATCACTGAAGCACCCGTCGGGTGAAAATGAGTCAGTTATAAAAACCGATCGGCATTTGCTTCAGTTTAGAAACACAATGCTAGTCTTTAAAAGAGGTATAAACTGTCTGTATAGTTTTCAGCTTCTCACACACACATACAGTACATGATGCACCTGTCACTCTTCCTTCTCCCACAATGTGAAAACAAAACCCTTTCAATGTACTGCCATAAAAACAAAAGGAGTGAGGATGCAGCTGCTGAAATGGTTCCTAATTATCCGACTGGAGATCCTCTGTTCCGTTTCGTTGGCAGAACATTTTATTTGTTTGCTTTACTTTTTATGGCGTCATATTTCAGGCCCAGATTCTTTGGATTCTGACACCCGTCTGAAGGGCTTTTTAAGTGTCTCAAATGTCACATAGCACCCCCCCACCACCTTAAACCCCATCAATCCCCTGCTGCACAGCTCTTATCACTGGACACTCAGCCCCTGACGTCTGCAGGGGGATGCACTTTCATTTGGAGGAGAGCCTTTTGCTATTCTTGTACCTTCGCTCTGTCCTGCAGCATTTGGGACAGATTTATGTCCTCCTTCTTTTATTCTGCCTGTAGCTTTTGTTGAGTAATATGCTGCTTCTTGTAGCTAATGTATGAAACTGAGTGGGGTATAAGAGTAAAACAAGTAGTTTAGGTGTTTGTGAGCAGGGATACTTTAACACCACCATGAGCTCCAGTCTGGTCAACTCTTTAGCCAAAGTGTACGATCCAAATCCTCTTCATGCTCAGAAGCTTCCTGGAAGGAAGCTCTCACTCAATGGATCAGATAAGTCTCAAGCTTCATCCTCCTCCTCTCTCCATGATGCTTCTCTGCGCTGCATGGAGAGCAGAATCGACTCCCTGAGCTCTCAGATGGAGCACTTACTCAATATGCAGCAGGCCGTCCTGACCCGGCTGGACGGCCTGTCCCAGGACGTGAGGAGCATGGGTCGGGATCTGGCTTGTGAGGGTGGCGAGGGGAGACGGGGGTCAGGGGTAGAGACGGTTTGCAGGGAGCTGTGGGGGGCCGTGGAGAGGGCCAGCGAGCGAATAGAGAGTCAGGGACGAAGGTTGGAGGGGGTGGAGAAGCTGGTGGAGGGAACCCAGCAGGTGATCAGCCTCATCGGAGCGGCGGTGAAGAACTCCAGGCTGGTGGAGATTTTATTCAAACAGCCGGGAAACAAAACCAACAGGAAGGTGAGAAAACACATAGGGGAAGTTCTTATAGGAGGAAAGGATCAATAAATTCTAATTCTGGCAAAAATTACATTTACATTCATACTTATTTTTATTTTTGAGTAGAAAATATTTTTATACAGACATAGAAAATATCTTTTTCTCTTCTGCTTTTTGCATTTTTATGATTCAACAATTTCTCACTTTAAAAAAATAAAATAAAAATTCCTTTTAGAAATCTTTTGCCCATCAAAAATGGAGCAGACTTTTTGTCACTTACTTTGTCTTCCAGAAACATTTGGCTATAATAGGATATTTACAACGTGTACTGTGATTCAGTCATGCAGGTTCTTCGATTTTTTTTCTTCCTTTTTCTGTCATCAGTAATAGCATTGTGATTATGGTGGCAAAAGCTCAAACTGCTGCATAAAAAAATCCAGTTTATGTGTAAAAGAAAAAAAACATTTTTGGGGTGTTTTATTCAATGTTGTTGTGATATGACTCAGATTTCTTCTGCTGTAACTGAACATGAACTTCTCAGAAATTGCTAAGTGGTTTTCTTTATGCAGAGGATCTCTTCTCCCTCATAGGTGTAAATGATCGGAGTCAGGAGTGTTATCAGACACCAGGGTCTTTATCAGAAAGGGGCCGAACTGCAGCTGGACAGAATCAGTGCAGCACTTGTGTGTTCTGTTCTGTTCTGAGGAGGTGACATTAATGCAGTGATAGATTAGATTATGTGTCCTGGTACATGAGCCCACGTGATCTGAGAAACAATGTGAACCCAAGAGGAAGGTTCTGCTGACTATTATGATCGCTCTGTTTATTCTGATGCAGAAATCAGATTGTTGACACTTACTATTTTATCATTATTAATAGTTGTAGCGTTGTTTCTGCTGCAGATATGTGACCTTTAAGAGGAAGGATCTGCTGATTAGAACTCGTTCTGGGGTCATGGTGCCGCCACAGCAACAGAAACAAACACTCTGACTTGGCATCTCATGTCGTACTAATAGAAATATCTCTGCACACAATGAAGTTACTCTGTTGGCCTCAGATTCAGATACACAATTACAGAAAAAAACACATGAACTTCACATGTTAAATACATGTAAAAAACATGTTTTCTGCATGTTTCCTTTGTAAATTTGGAACATTTGAACATGTCCATGTGATCCCATGTGGTCACGTGAAATGTAAAATAACTAATGTCAATAACAGACCCTTTAAACATGAATGGTATTTTATTTTTTTGACACTTGTTATTTTTCTGTTTTGTCCAAATCAAGGCTAAAGATGACAAGGATAAAGCTAAACAGAACCTGAAGGGAGGGAAGGCCCAGAAGAAAAGAAAACCTCAAGATTCATCAGGTAAACTCAAACTGAGAGTTACAAAACTCCCTGAGATTTATGCAACATCGTCTCAGAACACAGTTTAGTAGATGAGCTCTAGATGGACATTCCTATTGTTGATTCAAAGAAGTTTGAAACTAAGTTCCGTTGTTCAGAAAAAACTTTGTAGTTGTGCAATCTCTCAGTTTATTTTCTTCAAATGAACAAACATAAAGTATAAACAGCATTTCATTCAGTGTCCTGCTGCACATCTACAATCACACACTCATGGACAGACAGGAGACCAATTTAGTGTAAAAAGAATGAAAACTAAAATAATCAATGCAGTTTGGGTTCAATAGAGCTCTTTAGCTTCAACAAGGAAATGTGTCTTTGACAAATATGATGCAGAATGACACAAAAACACACCCGCTTCAAACTGGTTTTACAGGAAGTCACCTCACAAAAAATAACAATGACAAACACACCTTGAGTTGAACAATGGTGTCAGAGAAAGACGTTACAGGTGAGATTTTCCTGCCGGGTGTGTTCCTGTGTGATTACAAAACATGATTTCTTTTGTTTTTAACCAAAAAAAAAATGAGAATAAAAAATAATCTCATTTCAGATCTATCAGGAGAAGAATTATACTGAAACTTTTCAAAACGAAAAAATACAGTAAAAAAAACATATAGATATATCTGGTAGTTTGTTCTTAACTGAGTGGGAGGTTTTACAGTTGATGTCTCGGTTTTCTTTGTCATGGTGACACAGGTGGTTTGGTATGTGATTTTTGTTAAACCACCTAATGACAAAACCATCCCAAACAAAGGAACAGTTATTGATTCGTTTCTTTCATCGTGTGCACAAACCAAGCTCAAAGTTTCTGCTGTCTCATTTTAAAATGTATAAAAGAAAGGAAGAAAATGGTTTAACGTTTAAAGGAAAACTGCATTTCATGTGAATCTAAGATTTTTGATATACCATTAAAGAGCACAAATTGTTTAAATTCATTTTGCATGAGGAATAGGCTTTATGCACAGAGTACTTAGTAGAACTTCCGGTTTAAAATTACCTCGCGGGACCATTTCCGGTTCCATTTGAAACGTGAAGATTTCCAGAGTTAGAGTGAATTTCCAGCTAAAGATATTGTTTATAATCAAAACAAGTAATAGTAAAGTATAGTACAGTATGATATATATATTATAGCACTAAGAAATGAAGCATCATATAAGTATCAGCGACGGGAAGCCTCGACAGCTGAACACTGCTGTGTTCCGTTGTGTACCGCATCAGCTGAATAGAATTCATCAGTCCGTTTCCACACATTTCCACTGAATAAATAACTACAAAAAGGAAGGATTGTGAACTTAAGAAGAGAAAACGTGATCATTTCTAACCACACCGTGTCTGCAGTCGACACTTTGCAGCACAGTAGTCAAAGAGCCGAGTGGAGGAGGCTAAAGGAGGAGGCTAAAGGAGGAGGTGCGGTGCCGTTCGTGTGTAATTTCACTGGAACAACTATTCTTTTGGTGAATGAAGACTTGGTGTTTGATAACGTACAGCTAGACCAGAGAAAGTTGAAAGTTGGGAAGCAGTTGGAGCCCACAATCACAGCTATATAGATTTGTCTCACTGTTTTTTGATGATGGAAGCTACGAGCTAACGCTGTTAGCTTACCTTGAATTTCATGAATAAAGCTGGTTATATACAGCTTAAAGTCCTTCACCCGCTTGCTCACAGACGTCTCTGTGTGTTTTTCAAAAATCCGGTGGACATCGTCTACCGTGATGCGCGGCAGGTCTTGAAGAAAACGGGTAAAAAAATTCATTTTGTCCAGTTTGTGTGGGAACAGCGTTGAACCGGAAGGGAGGGGCGGAGTCTATCGCAACCAGGAAGTGACCGTGCATAAACCCTATTGCAAAACATTCTATATTTTATTTTAGATCTAATTTGTGCAAAACCTTCTACCTGTTTAGGTTTTCAGGACGTCCTTCTTGGTTATATTTAAAGGTCTAGACCAGGAGTCGGGAGCCACATGTAGGTCCTGGGAACTTTGACCAAACCCAGACATTAATTAGAAATAATTTCATAACCACAAGTATCTTAAATGACTTTCTGACACACGAGGCTCTCCAAAGCACCAATAAAATGAACTTAATTGAGACTTATTGTCATATCCTGCCCCCTTTGTGTTCAGTCTTGCCTGCTGCTCCTCCTCCTGTGTCCTGCACTAATCCTCCACAGGTGTGTCTCGTCTCCCTGATCACCTCCCTCCCTATATATGCTGTTTAGTTCAGTCACTCCCTGTCAGTTCCTCATGTTGGATCCCTGGTCTTGTTTGTCCTGTGTCTCCCTGAGCTCTGTCCAGCCAGAAATAAAACCGTATTTTGGTTTCATATTGTCTGTCCCTGCCTCCATCCTCCTGCACTTGGGTCCTGCATTTACCCTGACCATGACACAAATTGCAGCAAAATCTGATGATAAAAATAGTTTAAGTGATTCTTGAGCAACTAAAAGAAATACAAGTTGAGGTTTTTGGAGAGCATTTAAATGAAGATGCTGCTAGTGTCATCTCAAATTCTGCGACTTATTAATTTTTTCAAGAAAATGCTTTTTTTGTGTAACAATATAGTTTGTTTTTTTTACAAATAACAGAAAAAAAAATAAATGTAGCAATAATCGAAGATGACACTTTTTAAGTTGTGTTTTTCTAGTTTTAGGAATTCAGTAGATTTTGTTTTTCTGTATAAATGTTATTTTGTGGAAGAGATGGTAAAATGAGTCTAAACAAAGTCTATATTCTTATGGACTAATGATTTGTTGAGGAATTACAGCAGCAATAATTAAAAGGTGCCATTGATTCAGTATGAATGTTGGTGTTAGAAAGAATTGAGATAAAAATCTTGATCTATCCCTGAAAGATCATCTAAATCAGAGTGCACACAAAATAACTGTATTCCAGCCAGAAACTGCTTAGATATTCCACCTAATCTGTATGAAAATGATAAATCAAACATCATGAATTGCCACCATTTTGTCTGTTTATCTCCAACTTCAGACACTTCCTCCCTGAATGAATCCATCCTGCAGCAGCAGGTGTTAAAGCTCAACAGGGAGAACTCTGAGCATTCCCATGGCAACGCAGAGGCTGACGTCCCAAAAACAGAAGACACAGGAAGTAAAGGAAGAAGACGCCAACCGAGGGAGCTGATCCTGGATGGGTCAGACGCTCCTGCAAGCCAAGTGGAGAAGAAGAAGGAGGAGGGAGAAGATGATGAGGATGAAGAGGATATCTTTGATGATACAGATGCAGAGGAAGAGGAGCAACAGACTGAAGATGCTACAGAACAGAGAGAAAAAGAGGATGATGATGTAAAGAAAAGGCTTAAAGGAGAAGAGGAAGAGGCCTCCCAGGACAGGTTTGTACATTTCTTTAACACTGACATGAAGCTGTTTGGACAAATTCAATAAAATAACCTGTTCTGCTTCTGAAGCTCTGAGGATGCTGGAGACGTGGCTGCTTCTAGCAAACGTCACACAGAGGAAGATCTGCTGAAGGACGACCTGAAAAAGAGCAGGGTGGAAAACGGAGAAGTGGAAACAGCTGATGGACAGGAGGCCTGTAAATCAGAGGATGTGAAGGCAGCAGCTGTAGAAGACGGAGAGACGCCTATAAAAGAGTTCCTGATTGGTGAGTTTAGTCTGTGTGGATGATTTGGTTTTCTGAAGAAGAAATGGATACAAATCTGGATTTTTAAACACCTGATTACACAAATAGAGTGATCTTTTTCATTTATTTTGTATAAACAGACTTGATTTCTTTACTTATTATTTTTCTTTTAACGTTTTTGCAAGAACTCCACAAGTTATCACTTCAGGTACGCTCAGCTAAATGTTAAATAATTATCTGTAAAATTGACTGACTCCAACAATTTCTGCGGTTTTCAGGGTCAGCTGGCCATGGCGGCCATCTTTAATTGGATTACCTCCAAAAGTTAAATAACTGTAGATGTACATCCAGTGCTTAGTTTCTGAGTTTCATTTAAATTTGTCCATTGCATGTTGCTAACACTACAGACAACCAAACACACAGATACAGACAAAAGCATTCACCTTGTGGAAGCCAATATAAGAAATAAACATATTTTCAACATGGAGATTCTGTTACTTCTGAGCGACTGTCACTAAACTCAGCTTGTCGTGCCAGGTTATGACATCTGCCTTGTAGATCCTCTGGTTATAAATCAGTTTCCATGCCGCAGCATTGCTCCTGCTCAAGCATCCCAAACATGTCAGCCATGCAGCTTTTAAAGCAGATAATGACTCAGGACCACGCTGCTATTTTCATCCTTACTGTTTCCAGGCACTAAGGCACCTCCTTCAGTCTCACCCTCGTTTAAATCCACTTAACCTTCAGGCGTCACTTTAATTTATGAGGACAAAAATGTCCACTCCCAAAACACATGTATAAAACATTTCTTTTCATATCTGTTATACTTTTACTGGATTGAATCAACTTGAGTCCTCAAAACAATCAATTGTTAAATTATTGTCAGGGTTGTAACCCTTTAAATTCCAGTTTGTTTACATTATGCTACTTTTTTGATGAAAAAAATTAAAAAGTATACACCAAAAAATCTATATGAAGCACAGATTATGTTTGTTTTCTTCACTTTGAAGTTCAGTGAGAAAAGGTGTTTTCATAGATTTCAATAAAACAACCAGAAGTTCAAATAAAATGTGAAATAAAGTGTTTTATTTTGGAGCCTATAAAGAACAATTTTAGAGGTGAACATAAAGAACGACAAATTTGATCATTTTTCTCAAAAGCAAAACCCTAATGCATGATTATTTGTTGTAAGTTATATGGAATTAAAAACAGGCTTTTAATTAAACCTAATGGACATTTTTGTCCTTCAGTGATTTAAAATTTAAAGCTAGTGCTTCACAAAAAATAATATCAAAATTAATATTTGGATCATTCTTAATTCAAGACTGATTTATAAAAAAATGATAACCCAAAATGTATTTTATGGTTAAAAGTTTTTGGTGTGTCTTTTAACGTAGCATCATAGATTCAAACTGGCTTTTAAAGAGTTAAAATCCTGATAATAATTTAAAATTTTGATTGTTTTGATCACGACTGAAGTTAATCAAAAGATTTAGCCCCAAAAAGTAGAAAAACATTTTTATAGCAGTTTATGGAAGTGGATTTTTGTCCTCTAATGACTCAAGAATTTAGGTAATTTTTTCACAGCATTCCAGTGGTCTTTAAAAAAAATCAATTTGAGTTTCTAAATTTATCAAGAGAGTCTTTGTTATAAAAATGTCATATACAAAAACAGCCAACATGATGTCTTTTTAATTCCTTCCGTAATGCTTTTCCAGACTCAAGTCCTCCACCAGTAGCGCCTTTCGACCACCGCATAGTGACGCCCAAACCCCACCAGATCGCCACCTACTATACTATAAACAGGGAGGAAGTCCTCGGAGGGTGAGTCTTCTCATGTTGGTGGATGCTTTATTTTCATTCCACTCAGCTACAGAAACAGACTGGTTCGCTCCTCTCTAATGAAATAACAGAGCCTGTGAAGGACAAACTGAAGGGTTTTTAAGTCCTTCGTGTTTCTCATGCCTCTGTGATGTAATGAATCACTGCTAAATCCAGTCTCAGAGTGAAGATTACTCCTTCACACGCCCAGCACATGTCTCTAATTAATGTCTTAATCACAGTAAACATACTGTAGTCCTGAATTCTGAAACTAATATTATAGCTGTAACTAATTGTGGTTTAAAAGTTGATAAATGATCATTTATTTTTAGTCTTTAAAATCTGAGAAATTACTGTCAGAAGGTCTTCAGAACACTTTTAAGTTTCTTGTAAACAAACAGCGGTATCTCATAGAAGGAACAGTCCCTGGATGAACAAACATATTTATAATCTCAGAAGGACATGCCGTAAAGCTGAGAGGCTTTGGAAATCAACAAGAATGGAAATTCACCGACTGTACCTTAAGGAATTGATAACATCTTTAAATGAAATGGTTAAAAACTCCAGAGCTGTTTACTTCTCTCAACTAATTTCCTCAAGTAAAAACTCCAAAGTTCTGTTTGACACGATCAATCAGATAGTTTCACCTAAAACGCCCCAAATCCCTGTGTTCTCAAGGTCTGATTGTAACAACTTCCTTTCATTCCTTGAGAACAAAATTAGAAACATCAGGTCAGGTTTCTCACCCCCATCTGCTCCCTGTTCTCCCATCCACCCTCCTCCTTCCCATACCTGGTCCTTCTTCACACCTGTTCATTTTCAGGACATCTGTCTCATTCTTAAAAACATGAAAAAATCTTCAAGCCCTGTTGATATTCTCCCAACATCTTTGCTTCTTAAAGCTTTTGACCTAGTTGGCCCATGCATTGTTGATTTTATCAATCTATCCCTCCAAACCGGCTCCGTCCCCTCCATCTTTAAACACGCTGTTATTGAACCCATCCTTAAAAAACCCAGTCTGGACTCCTCTCAGCCAAATAACTACAGGCCCATTTCCAAACTGAGCTATATCTCTAAACTCTTAGAAAGAGTTGTGGCTGACCAGCTGGTCTCTCTTCTGGAACAACACAACATTTTTGATAAATTCCAATCTGGTTTCCGTAAAAAACATTCAACAGAAACAGCTTTACTCAAAGTATCCAGTGACATCATGATGGCAGCAGACTCTGGGGAGTTTACAGTCTTAGTTTTGTTGGACCTTTCTGTTGATCACAGCACCTTAATAAACAGACTCCGTGACTTGGTGGGGATCTCTGGAACAGTTTTAGACTGGTTCAGATCGTACCTCTCAAACAGAAGTTTCAGTGTCCATATAAACAACATCATGTCAGATACTACAGATCTGTTCTGTGGGGTACCCCAAGGCTCTGTTCTGGGTCCACTCCTGTTTTTACTATATATCCATCCTCTTGGACAGATCATTAGTAGATGTCACAATGTCTCCTACCACCTTTATGCAGATGACATTCAGCTGTACTGCTCCTTCAAGGACTCAGAGTTCTACAAACTGTCTGAACTACTGGAGTGTCTGTCAGCTATTACTAACTGGTTAGAAAAGAACTTCCTTCAGTTAAACCCTGAAAAGACTGAATGTCTGACTGTTGCCCCTGATAGGATGGTCCCTCTGATCAGTCAACATATTGGACATTTAAGTTCTGCTGTAAAGTCAAACCTGAGTAATCTGGGTGTTATTTTCGACCAATCAATGTCTCTTGAAGGTCACTCAAAACAGCTGGTCAGAAACTGTTTTTATCATCTGAGAAATATTTCCAAACTGAGAAAGTTGGTGTCAAAACCTGAACTGGAAATGGTTCTTCATGCTTTTATCTCCTCCCGTCTAGATTACTGTAACACACTTTTCACATGTTTGAACCAAAAAGCCCTTTATGGCCTTCAGCTGGTCCAGAACTCTGCAGCGAGGCTCCTCACTGGAGCAAACAGGAAAGATCACATCACTCCTATTCTGAGGTCTCTGCACTGGTTACCTGTTAAATGTAGAGTTCATTTTAAAATCCTGACTCTAACTTTCAGGGCCCTACATGGTCAAGCTCCTCTTTATGTTACTGAACTGATAAAGCCGTACGCTCCAACCCGAGCTCTCAGGTCCACAGACCAGAATCTCCTAACAGTTCCAAGGACCAGATTTAAAAGTCGAGGTGATCGCTCCTTCCAGTCTGTTGCACCGCGACTTTGGAATGACCTTCCTTTAGTTTTACGCTGTATAGACAGTCTGGACTCCTTTAAAAAGCAGTTGAAGACCCAATTATTCAAAACTGCTTTTAAATAACTCTTTTGTGTTCTCTTGTTCTTGTTTAATGATTTTGATTTGTAATGATATTTTGTTTGTTTTATTGATTTTATTTGTTTTATCATGTTTGATTCTGTTTTCTGTGAAGCACTTTGTGATTTTTTCTGTGAAAGGTGCTATAGAAATAAACTTTACTTACTTACTTACTTGTTTTGGTTGACACACATATTTCTGAGCAAAAAATATTAAAAAACTTAAATTAAATGGACAGAGTATCCTGTGTGACTCCTTGCTTCTCTTTTATTAGAGGGCGATTTGGACAAGTCTACAAGTGTCTGGAGAACTCGTCTGGCCTGACGCTCGCTGCCAAGATCATCAAATCTCGGAGCCAGAAGGAGAAGGTGCAGTAATAAACGGCCTGTAAATGCTGAATATGATACAGAATACACATTCAGCAGCTGGATGTCAGTTCCCCTGACTGTCATTTACATTTTAAAACAGAAATACAGAGAGTGTGTGGAAATGTGTTACTTTTATTGCATTTTTAATATTTTATTGACTAAAAGTGAGAAAGGTTAAGTCAGAAAACAGTGATCATCAGAACTAAAAGCTAAACAAAGACCTGCTCCTCTTTTCAAATGCTGTAAAGCTACTTTGTGCACAAAGTTCAGAGATTTTATTTCACTGAACATGTAAGAATCTTTTTGATATAACAGGATGTGTTCCTGTTGCAGCAATGGTTGCTGAAATCAAATGAAACCTCTAAGCTTTGAGTTCCTGCTGCATCATAAAAAGTTATATTGCACTTTCAGTTTCTGTGCATCCTCCAACAGGATGAAGGAACAAATCTTAGTCAGCTGTCCTGATAAAGGTTTGGTGACATATGGGAACCATGAACAGCCTCAAAATAAAGTTTTCATCCAACTTTATAGTAAATTTGTGCCTTTTTGTCAAAACCGGTCACTAAAATAGTGCACCAGCCTCATTCCTTTTCCTTGGCTTGGATAAACTATAAAAACATGTAAGTATGGATACAAAACAACAAAAACAAGCAAAAACTTGGCCATGCAAGAAAAACAATTGTTAGTAAAGTTTTATTCCTAGAGAATGAAAACAAATAATCTGTCATAAAAGTAATTTTGCATCCAAACTGTTTAGTTTCCTCACTTTTGATACTGACAAAAATTCACTCCGAGCTAAAATTGTTGTCTGCTCCTGAAGGCCAAAGGGAAGCTATAATGTTTTTGCCTGCATCATCTACAAACAATCAACTTTTAGAGCCAGTCCAATTCAAGATGGCTGCCACAGCTACCTAACATTAGCAAACACACAAAAGAGGTTTTGCAGATATTCAGCTAAATTTAGCTTTATGTTATCTCACCCTGAGAGCTAAGATGACTCAATGAGAACTTATGAATGCATGAGTTGCACATAATGTTATTTTTCCAAAAGTTTGTGAAACTTGACTTAGTGGTTTTGAGTCAAACCTCAACAAACACAGGAAAGAGCACATCCAGAACAGTTCTGAGCTCATACACATTTGAATTATAATAAAATGTCCTCTTCCCCTTGTATTTATCCCACATCTTTAAATATGTTTGTCTCTCAGGAAGTTGTGAGGAATGAGATCCAGGTGATGAACCAGCTGAACCACGCCAACCTCATCCAGCTGTACGCCGCCTTCGAGTCGCGCAATGACATCATCCTGGTTATGGAATAGTGAGTTTGCTTTAGGATGTTTTTGTGTGTATGTGTGAGATACAGCAGGGTTTTATCAGACTGACTGTATCTGTGTGCTGCAGCGTGGAGGGAGGAGAGCTGTTCGATCGCATCATCGATGAGAACTACAACCTGACGGAGCTGGACACGGTGCTGTTCATACGGCAGATCTGTGAGGGGCTGCAGTACATGCACAAAAATTACATCCTGCATCTTGATCTGAAGGTAAACCTGGCTGTTTTAAGATGCCACTTCATCATTTATTTGCATAAGTTGTGGCTTGATTGGTTATTTAGCTGCAACACAGATTTTATAGAGGTGAAAAAGTGTTTCCCCTTCCTGATTTTCCATTTTTTGTATAATTGTCACTCACTTTTTCCATTTCATGATAATCTGAAACATTTAAGTGTGACAAACATACAGTACAAAAAAAAGAAGAAATCAGGAAGGGGCAAACCACTTTCCCCACTACTTTACGTATAAGTAGTGGCTTTCAGAAATCCAGCTGTGCTCTCGTGCTTTGTTTGTTATGACCATTTTCATTAAATGTGTCAATGAATTTGCCTTAAAAACCCTTATTTCTACTCTTCAGCCAGAGAACATTCTTTGTGTCAGCAGAGCAACTAACAAAATCAAAATCATCGACTTTGGTCTCGCAAGAAGGTAAAGTTTACAGTTGTCTCACGTGTTTTACCATTTTCAAACCCTGTGCACGTCTCTCCTGACTTTGCTATGTCTTCATCAGATATAAACCCAGAGAGAAGCTGAGGGTCAACTTTGGAACGCCTGAGTTTTTAGCTCCTGAAGTCATCAACTATGAGTTTGTTTCATTCCCAACGGACATGTGGAGTCTTGGAGTCATCACGTATATGCTGTGAGTTGAGCTCATTCACGTTCTTACAACCAGAATGCCTCCCAACCCTAACCCAGAAACACGAGGTCAATAAAACAAAGAAACAACCCTAAACAGACAAGAAAATGTATAAAAGATTAAACCTGCAGCTAAGCTTTGGAACTGTCACACAAAATTAGCATTTAGCAAAAATAGCAGCTCTTAAGGTCAATCTGTATAAACAATATCAACAATTAAATCTTTAATAGAACAAAGGTTAAAACAACAAAGACGATCAATAATCTAAATTAAAGGCATATTGTTCTTTGGAGGAATGCACTTTCATACTTTTGGGTGAAACAAGAAGTAATTTTCCAACAAGCTTATCAAAGGAAACAAATGGATAAAGGAGGGAAAGAGTAAATCTCTTTATTTTAAAAACCTCTGTCTGCTTGTCTGTCCAGGCTCAGTGGCTTGTCTCCATTTCTGGGGGACGACGACAACGAGACGCTTAACAACATTCTGGCCTGTCAGTGGAACTTCGAGGAGGAGGAGTTCGCTGACATTTCTGACGAAGCCAAAGACTTCATCACCCGTCTGCTGGTGAAAAGCAAAAGCTGGAGGATGAGTGCAACAGAGTCCCTCAGACACGCGTGGCTGTCGGACCGCAATCTGCACTATCGACTACATCAGAAGGTAAAATGGACCTTTAACACTGGTCAGCTGCCTGGGAGAGAACTAAAAAAGAACTGAAAAAGAACTAAAACATCTAGAAAAAAGAGGAAAAAAGTTAAATTCTGTTATCTTATATAATAATAATTATTATACAGTCATGACCTCACATTATATTGTAACCCTTTCAGCACCAAATCAATAAAATGTATTGACTTTTTTCATTGTGTGTAATTTAAAGGCTTGATTAAGAATATCTTTATAATCACACCACTAGGAAATAACAGCCTCCTGATGGTGTAAAGTAAAGGCAGAAAGAAACTATCTGTATAGACTATAATGTTGCAGACATATCTGTGCACAACAACATCTAAAGAAAATCATATTATATTATTTCACTTTAACTTCCATACCAAGAAAAGAGCAATGCACATTTTAATTTTTGCATTTTTTATTTATTTGAGGCAATAAAGGTTACAAAATGTCGTTATATTGTAATAATATTACTAATGTTATGTAATAATATTCATCATTTTGTTCAAACATCCTTATAGTTTCTAGATTTTTATTTTTATAGATTAGTTGTTTTACAGTGTTTCAATAAGATATTGAGAATAATTTAATTAATTTAATTACAAAATCAACTTAATGCAGCTTGCTATACGTATTTCTTAATTAGTTCAAAACAGATTAAAGTGGATATTTTTCATCCTGTGTATTTATGTATTTGCCATAAAGAGTTTTTGTGAATTATTTGTTGCAGAAAAACAAGTGTCACTCCACTCGTGCTCCTCACCCAGAGAGCTAAACAGGTGAGGGTTATTTTTTAAATTTTATTGCATATCTGTCAGTTCATGGGAAACTTCAAGTTTCTTCTTCTAACCCAGATGTTTTTGTTCCTCCTTCCAGAAACTGCAGATTTAGTTTCTCCTTGTGACATTGTAGGGCCCAGGAGCCCAACACTGGACCAATACTGCTGTGCCTCCATCGCCGTTGGATTATTGCTCTCTGCCTCACCTCTCTATCTTTGTATAGCTGCACATCATGTAGGTCCGACCTGGAAAACACAGATTTAAACAACTTTTGAAGCTGCCTTTTATAAAGTTTGCTTGCAGAGTTATTAGAGCACAAAGCATTTACCTTGAACTGTGAGGACACTGTAACCATATTGTGTCAAATTCTGCAATATGTGTCACTTTAATCATTATCAGATGTCATTTACTTGTCATCAAGCAGATCCTGTATCTGTCCAGGATTATCAAGCTTTGCTTTGCACTTTTTTGGCCACTTTCTCAAAGATTCAACAAACCTAGTAGCCAGGCAGATTTTCTTTAAATGATATATTTTGATGAAAGCAGTTATTTGTCTTTTATCTTTTATAAGTCTTATAACAAAGTTTTTTGTCTCAAAAGGTAGTTGGTTCAAATTAAAGTCCCGTCCCATTAATTTATTTGTATATAATGCCGCGCTGCTCTTTCTTCCTGATGGTATCTCCTCCTTTGTGCTCCACTTTTAGATGTTTCCCACTAGTCTGCACCGCCTCCTGTTTGCATTCATATTGTTTTGCTTCGGCAGTTTGGAGTATCCCTCTCACCTTCCATGAAGGCATAACGAACAACACATACTACCTACGAATGATTCATGTTTATGACTGAAGTGTTCATTCATTTATCTGCTGGTTTAACACCAGACTGTACTTGAAAGCTTTTTATTCAACGTGTGATGCTTTTATTTCAGACGAAACAAACAGAATTTGGTTTTCCTCTTCCAAATTGATGGAAGGTTGGAGAATATTTGGCGCTGAGTTGTTGGCTGTTCCATTTTGAATTAAAAAGCTTTGTAATTTAAATGTTTGTTCATCAGAATTTATATTACATTTTTCAAGTTTTTTGTGTAATAATGACATTTAAATAAATGTAGAGCATATTAGTAAAAGATGCACAAAGAGAATGATTGCAGTGTTTTTGTGGACATTTGAGCTCCTTCATTTTAGAAATGTAATTATTTTTTGATGTGTTTAGAATTATTATGTCAATTAGATTTTATTATTTCTGCCTCAGAGACAGAAGGAAGGATGCCAATTAAAAACATTTTTATGCTCTCAACTGACCTAAATTTCTTTTTTCTTATTTCAAATATTCTTTTAATTTAAATACAGGCTTACTTCACTTGCTAAGATGTGATCCAAGAAATAAGATGTATCATCCATTCTGACTCTGACAGGTTGAATCAGCCTTAATGTCAAATGATTTCTCTCCTGTAGAATTAGTTCTACTCATCACATCACACTATAGGACCTTTAAATCATCCTATTAAACCCCAAAATGTCTAAAGCTGGACTTTTTCTGACAGACTATTAGTGTCATTTGCAAAACCTAATGCCTTTCAGAATGCTCAACAAATGTTGTTAATCTCAATTAAATTTACCTGGTTAATTAAAATAATATAAAACAAGGATTTCAGCATCATGTATTTTTGTATGTAGTTGACCATATTCTAACATTGCAATATCCTTGTTACAACTTTAAACTTTAGTTTTATGAAATTAGTTGTTACTTCTTTTTAGGTCCCTTTCTGCTTCTTTCCTTGGGGATGCGTGCACTCTCACGTGTGCGGGCCGGCGAGGGGGAAGGAAGGGGGGGTCAGGTCTGCACTCTGCAGCGCTGACAAACTCTGACACACAGAGAGGAGAGGGTGTTTTCACTCAACTTTGCTGCGTTTTTGCAGCTTTTAGGAATGCAGACGCTTGATGAGCCATGACGGATTGTTTATTTATTTATTAGAAACATCCTGATCGTCGGTATAAACACGGAGCGGGTCAGGTTTAGTGGCGAGGAGACCAGGAGATCTCCCAGTTCTTTCAGTTGCCAGTCCGTCACTGGCTATGCTGTTGAAAGTTTACTGGATGTAGGACTGTGGCGTCTCCACTGAAAACTTTCTAGTTGATCCGATGGGGAGGAGGGCTCTGCATCAACTGCATGCATCACTAGACCTGTGTGTTCATATGTCCGCAAAGCAAAACTACGGAAGCGCGTAAAAAAAAAAAAACGCAGTTAATGGGGGCTTTGCATTAGTAACGCATTAACTTTGACAGCCCTAGTTTTAATTCTTGGTGACTTTAACTTCTACGTTGATAACCCTGAGTTTAACACAGCAGCAGATTTCTTATCCATCACTGATTCTTTTAACTTTGTACAGCATGTATCAGGACCAACCCATAATATGGGTCACACTTTGGATCTAGTCTTCTCTCTGGGTCTAAACATCAACCAGTTACATGTTGAGGAGGTTCATGTGAGTGACCACAGCTGTGTTTTCTTTAAGATTCAGTCTAACGTTGATCCTGTCCCTCACAAACTGAGTTCAGAAAGACGCATCATAATCAGTCAGCAGTTGATGCTTTTTCTCTATTGTTTGATAGAAGCTTAGTTCATGGTGAAGATCCAAACTCCTCCATCCAGTCATTTAATCAGCTGTGTTCCACAATCTTAGATAAAGTTGCTCCAGTTAAACAGATTGTTGTAAAGGGAACAGTCCCTGGATGAATGAAAATATTCAGTTTCAGAAGGACATGCCGTAAAGCTGAGAAACTTTGGAAATCAAGATGGAGGTTCACAGGCTGCACTTTAGGAATTAACATCTTATTTTTTATTTACAGTCTTAGTTTTGTTGGACCTTTCTGCAGCTTTTGACACTGTTGATCACAGCACTTTAATTAATAGACTCCCGTGACTTGGTGGGGATCTCTGGAACAGTTTTAGACTGGTTCAGATCGTACCTCTCAATCATGTCAGATACTACTGATCTGTTTTGTGGGGTACCCCAAGGCTCAGTTTTGGGTCCACTCCTGTGTTTACTATATATCCATCCTCTTGGACAGATAGATTTCATAATGTCTCCTATCACCTTTATGCAGATGATCTCTCTGACTGGGTCAGTCAGATCAACATGCCGTACTTCTCTGGACCCCGGTCAGTGATTCCTCCCTCTGAACCTCCTCATGTTTACCTAAGCACCCCTCCTCATCGTCACACTGAGCTCTGCCTGAACTGGAGCTGTGAAATGTGTCATGAGGCCTCTGAAAGCTCTCAGCTGCAGATGTCACGATCACAGGGACAAGAACAATTACAGGGTGTGAGCTGCTGTGATTGATCACCTCCTGAGATGATGTTTCATAGGATTTGTACTCTCTTCTGAAATGTATCTTCTCTTATTGAGTTAATCAGGTTCTGTTTATTTTGGGCCCCAGATGGATCATTTATGTAACAAACAACACAGATCTTCTGAAATGTCTCCTAAAATATCACCATAGAATAGACATTTTGCCTATGACTACACTTTTGTGGTATTGTGGTGTCCTACATCCCTCCCTTACTGCTTCACCAGGATGTTTGCTGAACCATATTTACTCAGCTATGGTGTCATAGGAAAAATAAAGAAATACTACAAAGTTACATTTTGCAGATCATCACATAAGCTCTTAGCAAACATTTGCATTATTAACAATGTTTATGCAGGAGTATTGTTGGATAGATTTTTCTTTGTGGGTTCTTTAGTTGTTGCAGACAAAAGCAGTTTTTACAGAAACTTTATGTTGGTCACCATTGCATACATAAATTAACAGAAATGACATTAATGTGTTTGTTCTTTAACCAGAGAAGTGTCACAACACCTTGTTCATCTCCTCATAAAAAGGTTGATCTTATTAAAAAACTGCCCTTTTCCTCCTGCTGACCAAGAGTCAAACACAGCTGAACTCAGACAATATTTCTAAATGTTTAAAAAATATATAAAAAATAAGATTCCTCCTTCACTCTCAGGCCACAGAAACCAATTGACTGACAGTTTCTGCACTTTCAAATGTAATGAAATCATTCAGTTTTTACCACATCCCCTTTATAATATAGAAAGTATATGTAAATTATATTTTAAAACAGATTCTTGATTTTTCTCTTTAAATATTTAGACATGTTTTCAAGCATCATTAAAGAAAACAATTCACTATCAAATAAAACAGACTATTTTTTATTGATCAGTTAAATGTTGCAGTAAATTCTAAAAATGTATCTATTTATTTTAAAAATGCAAGTAAAAAGAATGCCTGAGCATCACTGAAAATAAAACAAAACAAATAAAGATGTAATTAAACAACGACAACAACAAAACTATAATCACCAGCTACAGTACTACCTGATACTTCTATATTCTGTGATATTATACTCATTGTATCCATGTTAGTTTATTTGAATCTTTACAAAAACCAGATGCAAACTTGTAGCTTGTTAAACTACCTGCGGTTTCCCTCCATGCCGCTAGAGGGCGGTGCATCAATCTCCGCTGCTCTGATTAGGGTCCGCCCCCTCCACTGAACCGTTTTCTCTTTCTTGCTTCCTATTGGCTGATGACACAGAGCTTCCTACTACGTTTCTCGCTGAGCAGCGGTGTTTGGTTTGGTTTACGGATGCTGAGGATTTCCTTTGGTACTCTGGTTCTGGACTCTCAGGCGGTTCCGCTCGGTTTTAACGGATATATTTTGCAGCAGACTGTCAACATTTAGCCGGAAAAAGATGGCTCAGTGCTCCGAAATTGCTAACGCCGGCTCCCCGTTTAACGGAGACGGTAAAAAGAGGAGGAATGTTGCTGTCATCACCGGCATCACCGGCCAGGTACGAATACAGGATAGTAGGTAGATGTATTAAATGTAAAAGCTGCACTAATTTGTCTTTTTGTTTGCACTTATGTAGCTTTTGATTATGTGAAAACCTATTTATTGCTGAAAGGGTGTGTTTTTAGTTGTGCTCTAGGAGCGGAATCATTATAATCACGTTTATCTGGAGTTCCGATCAACAGATCGTCGTGTCATTTAAACGCAGGTTCCCAACAAAACCAGGAAATACATTCATGACTGCACACTGCTGCCGCTCACTCTCAGGCGTTGAGTTATTGTGATCTATTGGCGGAAATCATATTGTAGTGTATTGTGGGTTAAAAAAACAAAACTATTTTTAAAAAAGTTCACTTTTATTAAGACAGTGTTCTGGGTTGGATCATAAATATTTTCCTGGGTTTTGTGTGGCTAGTTGTCATTTTCTCAATGATTCTGTCGTTGTAACTGAAGCAAAAAGTCTTCATCTATAGATATAAGGGTTTTTAAATAATCAAAACTATTAAACCTATGATGCAGTAATATTGTTTTCTCACTTTTAGCTGTTTAAATGTGTCTAAAAACAGTCTTACCTGAATGTGCCTGTTTCTCTCAGCCCAGGTCTGTTCTCTTTGTAGCCTTTTCCTGAAAACGCTATCACTACACAATCCTTTTTTCTAGTCCTCCTAGTAAGGATTTCATTACATTGGTGTACCTGAAATGACTGGCTGTTTCCCTCTGTCTTTTTTCTGCCTAACAGATGATTAGACACACCCACTAACACATAGCAGGTGGAGAAGCTGTACCTAATAAATGATCTATAAGCTATAAACAAAGTTTGGTTTGTCAAATGATGCAGATCACAAATGCTTGTCAGTCAGATGGCAAGTCAGGAGTTAAACCAAAACCAGTTCAACTTGAAGACAGGTGTTTATGGTTTTTAAATATCTGATTTTATCAATGCGATGAACCTTTTAAAACGGTTTAAAGTACATTTTTAATCATTAATTAGAGCTGATTTCAAAACAGCATGAGTTAATTTTTCATATAAACTATTACAACAGTTCTGATTATTATCTTTTAATATTTTTAACAAAAGAATGAAAGGTTTTATAAATCATTATTGAGTTAGATGTTTTACATGAAAAATAATCTATAACTAAAGAAAGCCAGAGTGAAACTGATGTATGTTCATCTAACTGTCTGCTCCAGACACATTTGATAATCTGATAAATCTTATTGGATATGACTTGTCTGTTTTAAGAAGCCATTAGCTGTTTGGCAGTTTTAATTTTCACATCATTTTAAAGTAAATTTTCTATTCTTCCTAAATATTTGCTAATTTAAAAGTCAGCTTTCAGCTAAGCTCATGAAAACAGATCTTGAAAACTCTTAGCCTAGAATAATTTCAGTAAATTCAAACACTCAACACTGTAATGTTTATGTAGAAAATTGTTTCAAATGAATAATGTTTGACCACTAGGGGGCAGCAGAAACAAACTTATTTTTTTACCCAACTGAATCATCTGTATATATTCTTTAAAGATGACTTTGCAGTGAGCATTTGATGAAAGCAAAATATGACAGCTGTGAAACTATTTTTGGTTAGTGATGCATTTCTTCAAAAGAGGAGCTCTGCAGACAGATGTTAGATCTTCCTATAAAACAAAAATGATAGAATTGTATTTAGGTAAAGCTATAAATCTAACATTTAAAGGTTTAATATTTAAAAATAGGGTACACCTTTGGAAGAAAGGTAATAAAATTGTTATATTTTTGGTTTTGCAGCCATCATTTAGTGGTCTAGGGGTGATATTGACTTGGTTGTCCTTTAGCAGTTTATGCATTTCAATGTTATTTAAGTAAATAATTGTTTATTATATGTAATGTTGCATGTAGTCTTTTAGTTTGAGCCATTTGATTGCAATTTATTGTCTTTTTTTGTTAGTGTAATACAGTTATGTGCACTAAGTCATGGTTTATATCTGATTTTTAAAGTATTTTTCTAAAAAGTCTGTCATATAAATAAATAATAGACAGCATAGTATCTAAATATTAATATTTAGAGCTTTTATAAAATTGTGTTTAAATTAAATGATTAGATTAAGGAACTGCTAACAAGTTTAATTAAGTATTCCATACATAAACACAAAAAATTGACATTTATATCAAACGGGGAACACATTTGATTCTTACGGCAATTCACACTTTTAACTTCTTATTCTCAGTTCTTTCAGTTTAAAGTCTGAGTTTTTACAAAGTTGCTCAAAGAAGTCAGCAATAAAAGAGCCCTTGTCCTGGGAAGTTTAACCTGTGGTTTCATATCCGCTCATAAAAAGGTGCACATTTGAATGTCTGTCATATTTCAAAGTGCACGTCTGTTTCTGGCCGATGATTTGCATCAGAGCGAGTTAGCATAAACCTGAGGGATCTTTGTTCTGACCCAATAGTTGTCACTTGACCGTTCCCAGAATGGTGCCCTGGAGAAACAACTATCAGACGTCCTGGAAAGTCAATTTCAGCATCTCACATTCCTGTGTCAGGCAGTCCCTTCCAAGCCTCCCCTCACCCTCTTTAACAGACAAAAAGAATAACAGCATTAATTCATTTTTATTTTGCCAGTCACGGCATTTCTGAGGAATACTGAGAGCTCCTGCAGAAGGCAGGCAGGCATCTGGATCCACCATCTCAGAAGTCACACACTGGGCCACAAGAGTCACTGCGATGCTATAAATTACCTCGCTAACTACTGTTCATAAATTTCAGGGCAGCATGCTGCTCAGTCTGAATATTTCTGAGCGTTGTCTCAGTGTGAAGTATTGAGGCGAGATGGTGTGAGTTATAGGAGACCACCGGAGTGCCAAGGCAAAGCAGCAGAGCCGTGCAGGAGCTCTGGATGATACCTCTGTTTAAAAGGCCGGGGTTACAAAAAGGACAGCTTCAACCTCTGCTCAACAATAAAACTTTACTTTGGCTTTGAGGTTCAACTCCTCTGGCTGGAAAAACAACAATGACCCCTCAAACTGTTTGATGTTCATCCCATTAGCTCTTTTCCTTCATCCTTTGTTCCTGTTTTACACACTCATTCCCTCCTTGCCTCCTTCCACTCACTCCACTGTTTTCAACAGAGAATAAAGCCTGAGCGAGAGCCAGCAATAATAATCATAAAGCTAAGAATCCGTGCACGCTTCTCCTCTGGTGCTCATAATAAGTGCTGATGGTTCCTTAAAGACTGATTCTTCCTCTGACTGAAGTCTGGTTACTTCTGTTTATACAGGAAAAGATGCAAGTTCAGCTGCAGCTGTAAAAAATGGGATTAGCTGCAAAGCTGCAGAGTTTATAAACCAGCTCATGGTATGGTGATAATGTAGTGAATGAAACGCTAGATTTAAGGGATGACACATGCATGTAAACTGTATTGTGTGTTACCTGAGTAGATTTAGAATATAAACTAAGTATATTGAACCAACAGAAGTCTAAATATACCACGTCAAATTCTTCTCATCGGCGGTTTTCCTTTTCAGGAAATTAAAGGCAGTTTTAAAGTTCCAGTGTGTAACATTTAGGGGCGATCTTTTGGTAAAAATGGAACATAAACTTCATAACTTCACATGAAAGCACAACTGTCTCTGCTTGTTTTTTAAGATTTGAAACATCAAGATGTTATTGGGGATAGATTCCCATCTTGCTGGCATCATTTTACTCCAGAATCCCAGAAGAGAGAAACCATTAACTTGTTCATAAGTAAGATATTTTGGTGAAAATCTCGCTATTTCAATCCAAATTTAACCAAAACCTTTCAAATGATGATCACTGCTTTTGATGCCTGATTTAATTTTAAAGATTCACATTATTTTTTAGTGTGTTTAAAAGTTTTAGTGGTTTAAACCTAAGAGCTGTGGTACAAACCTCTAATTGTAGGTTTTCAGTTATTTGTTGCCAGACTTTTAAAGAATTAAACGTGAACTATCCTCTGCAGCTTTTTTAGTATTATGAAGTAAAAATATATTTTGTGCTGTAGTTTGTTTTTTTGTTTGTTCAGATGAAAAACTCTAGATAGAAACTGTATCGTATAACTAAACTTTTATAAAGTTAATTGGAAATGTTTCAAAAATGACTTCTTTGTTCCTATTCACCCTCTGCTTTGTAAAAAAAATAATTTTTTTTTTGACGGATCATATTGCAGCACATAGGCATGTTGTTCACTGTATCCCAAATAACAGGTTTGTCTGCATGAGTCTGTGAATAAAATCTACTAGAAAACATTCTTGAGGCCACATTTTTTGGATCATGGATTTCACTGACCTAACTGACAAGGTCTTTGTGATTAAAGTCCTCGGTCAGAACACAGGAGGAATTAAATCCACTGGTTTGTGATTTGAAACAGTTGATAAAACTGATCAAATGATTAAAAAAACACTTATTGGTTAAATAAAAACCTTAAACAGATTATTTAGTGTGATTATGATCATATTATTGTTTCTCTTAGTGAAGAATATTTCCTCTTTCATCTTTTCTGATGCATAAACCCCTAGTGGTCCTAAAGTAGAGGAGAGAGTTTCAGGCTGTTTAATGTGTGTTTGTGTAGCCTGTTTGCAGCTTCACTTCACCATATCAGGCATATGCACCTGGACCAGTGTCATGCTTGCCAGCATCTGCCTGCAGTCTAAAGAAAACACATTAAATTTGCAGCTTCCACACAACGACAAATAATTGCACACACGACCCCTGTGTTTATATTGCTGTCTGCCTTTTTCCCACAGGCATGAAAACTGGGATCTTTAAGTGTTGAACACAGTCAGAAATGTTTTCCACAGTTTTTCCCTGAATATTTGTCCAGCTTGGAAACCAATTTCTGTCACTTTGAGAAAGAAAAGATTCTTATCTCATAATTATGATATATGCTAAGTCATAATTTTGACTTACTGACTAATAAATATGACTTAGTATCTCATTTACGAGATAAGAATCCACTTTTTTCTCAAAGTGGCGGAAATGGGCTTTCACAGTCCAGTGATCTGATTATGAATTCAAAACAAATCTATTTCTTTACACATTTCATTATCTGACCAGCAGAGGGCGCCAAAGCACACATTTTTATGTGTTCTCTTGTTAATAACCACGAACATTTTCAGATCTGGAAAATTGTTGTTTTACATCATGAGGTCAAACTTTAAGGTTATGAATGAGTAGTCATGCCAAAATAAATAAAAAAAAAATCATGGTGTGCTACATTTGATTAGTTTATTATCACAGTTTGTGGCTTCAGAATAAAATATGAGCTGTTTATTTGTGGGGTATTACATTTTCACATTTTTATTTGTCCAGATTTTGATTTATTTGTGATTATCTGAACCATGATCTGCTCTGCACACCTAACTCTCCAATTTGAGAGAGTTTATGTTTCATTAATGTAAGGATGGGTTCATATTTGAGCGAGTTATGTATTTAAAGCATCTTTAAGCCATCTGGTTTGTTTTTAGTTGTTTCTTTTAGAGTAAAGAATATTTTGTATCACAGACCTAAATGAGCCTTTGGGGAGCTTGTGGTGTGACTGTTGGCTTGGCAGATTACTGTATGTATGTACGTGTGTGTGTGTGTGTGTGTGTGTGTGTGTGTGTGTGTGTCTGCCCCACTGGCTTGCGCCATGCGTCCAGTTCCCCATAACAGGAAACAGTGAGGTGAGGCCAGGGTTTATGGGGTAATATGGCCTCAAAAGAGCTTCTTGTTTTGAGGCAGAGCTGCAGCTCTTCAGGTTTGTTTTTGCGTCGGACTGCCATGGAACGTTTTGACTCTGGCACAAGGACAGGAAAACATGATGGTGCCCATCTCTTCTTGTCGTTTAGGCAGAAACAGGTTTGGCATCAGTGCCAGTTGAAGGGCAAAGTGCACAACCTGCAAATACAGGAAATATTCCTGAATAGATGTTAGAAGACCGTAAATATGAAATAAATTTTCATTTATTTGTAATATTGGTATTTTCTGCTCTATTAAAGGGTCATTAATGTTTTACAGCGATTTTTCCAACATTTTTACTGATGTTTTTGTGTAAAAGTTACACATAATTAGTCTTACCCACTGTAGTTTCCTGAATAGCCTCTGTTCATAATAAAGGTTTACAGTACATCCTACAGGACTGATAAGCTAATGGCTAGTTTTAGAACAAAGTGGATTATTGTTGCCTGCTTTATTCAACATTTTACAATCCTTTAAAATGCTGTCAGTTTCACATTATGTGAATATTTACAAGAACAAATACCAGTCCACAAGCAGCAGCAACATGTAACTCCTCTGGTGTACCCAGGGGGAGGATTTTAAAAATATTTCTGCCAAAATGGCTAACTGTCCTCAGACTAGCCATTAGCTCATCAGTGCTGAGGGATGTAATCTCCATTTCTCTGAAGAGAGGCCAAATCTGCAATAGAAAAATTATTCTTTTTAACTTTTACACAAAAACACACTGCAGAATGGCCATAAACTCCCTTAGGTTCAAATTCTAAAGCATAAAAGCCTGCAGTCCACATCACATCTTTTACTACTGGAAATTCTTTATACATTTTTCTATTACCAGTATATTTGTGACATCGTCATGAAATGCGTTAGTATAAGGCATGCAACCTAGCTAGAATATCACATGTTCAACATGGAAAGATCATTTATTCCTCTCAGATTTTTTACTTAGTCATCAAAACCCCATTAAAAACAGAATAAAAAGCACAGGCATAATAAAATGATCTAAGAAAGATTGTGTGTTTTTAAACAGTCATGTTTTTAAAATGTATACCTGAAAAGCAGGAACATACGTGTGTGTGTGTGTGTGTGTGTGTGTGTGTGTGTGTGTAGGTATACGAGGGGGGAATGAATGTCACAACTTGGAATCTTCCAGGGTTTCAAAATGTGTGGTCAGAAAGTCTGAGGAGGAAAAAAAGATGAGGAGAAACGGGTGAAGGAAACAAGACCTCATTGACAGTCCCTGTTCTCCTACACTGCCTTTACACACACACACACACACACACACACGCACGCACGCACGCACGCACACACACACACACACACACACACACGGTGGTTTAAGGTCAGCCAAGAGCTTCAGATTCATGTGGGTGTTTGACTCAACGATCCCATGACTCTTTACTCCACACTGCTGTACAGTTTTCAGGAGATTTGTGATCCAACAAAAGATGTTTAATTATTTTATTACTAATTTTATTATTATTATGCAGGTTTTGTTTTAAAGAAATCACTCCTCCTGCCACAGGACAACGATCTTTTAAATATCTTTTGTCATCAGTTAGTGTGACTTTATCCTCCTTTAGACTTTTACATTTGTATGTGCTCTTCACAGTCATTCTGACGTCCTACAAATTTATGTCATCTGAAAAATAAGTAAACTTAATATATCCATTGTCAAGACCGGTTTTTTCTTTGTATCCATTCCTGAGTTGGTCAAAATATAATTTAAATATTCTGCTGTAGGTGAAGTATCACTTCTGGATTTTAAAAATAATTGTATTTATACATTTCAAAGAAGTTGTTTTTTGTCTTTTCAGGATGGTTCCTACCTAGCTGAGTTCCTGCTTGCAAAAGGCTACGAGGTGAGTGAAAAAAATACCCACTACATTCGCCAAAATACCAGAGCTCTGACTTTGGAAGCTTAGACGAGCACAGATGCTCACCAATGCCAACACACACACAGAGCAACATTCTCTTGATAAGATGCATCCAGTCACAGCCGTCTGTGTGAACTCCAGAGGGATGGTGACGTCGTTCTACAGCTCATTCACACCTCGCCCTGATAAAACCTCTCGTTCTGCACGAGCTTTTTAACCCCTGACCTTCTACCCCCTGGGTCAAACTATTACCAAGGAAATGATTGTTTTTATACAGTCATAACAGCGAGGTCACTAACTTTCATTGCTGCTTGCTGTGTTTCAGAAGCACAAAAAGTCAGTTTACCTGCTGATGGATGCAGAGATTTATTATTAGTCTTTTTAATTTTAACAAAATAACGTGGGAAAAGTGACTTAAAGGATATGAAAAAGCAAACTGGGCTTATAATTACAGGATATTGGGAATATATACTGTATATAATAATAGTGTGAAAGATATAGATAGGCTTGTTTTTGCGTCGGACTAGTGGAACGTTTTGACTCTGGCACAAGGACAGGAAAACATGATGGTGCCTATTTCTCATTGTCCTTTTCTCTCCAAGAATAAGTAAATACATATTTTTTAAATTCCTTTTGTTTATTGAGACGATATCATTAAGATATAAAATCTCTTTTTCAAGAAAAGGCAGCATGACGACAATACGACGACTAGCACATAGTTACAGCAGAAATAAAGCACTATATCAAGTCGTTAAAGATCAAGATTTAAAATTGTGACAAAATTAAATGGTTTCAAGACTAATAACAGCTCCATTCACCCAGATTTTCTTCCTCTGAAGTTCTAAACTCCTTCTGTAGATTATTCTAGGAAAATGGAGCAGCGTAGCTAAGTCCTAATTCAGTTTTGACTCTGGGAATCAACATTCAAAGGACGAAGACCAAGAAGAGCCTTATAGACAAAATTATCCTATGAGTAAGTTTAAACACACTGAGAGGGCCAGGTATTACAGCAGCATACAGAGAGCAGTGATATACGTGATTACCCAGACCTGTGATAAAATATGTCCCACAGTTGTACACTGGGTCAGACATTTAGCAGGTTCAAGTCAATATAATCTAACAAAGGTTTAAAAAGCTAGTGTAAAATAATTTATTCACATAAACAAAACCTAATCTCAGTTTCAACTTTTTGACGAGGGATTCTGTAATTGAAATGATAAGTCCTGATTAATTACGATACCCAGATTCTTACACGATGAGACCATTTCAAGAGGAACCCCCTGAACTGTTTAAATCACTTCTCACATTCTCATTATGTTTTCCTGAAAGAAGTTTCAGAACTTTACTTCCTCTCAGATGAGTTGAAGACATTTTTTTCCTTCAGTCTGCCTTGTGGACTTCGCCATCTGCTGCCTGGCTCAGGGACAGCAGAGAGGAAGTGGATGTGGTCCAGATCCTGATGGGGAAGGAGCGGAGAGAAAAAGAGAGAGAGAAAGGGGCAATAAAGAGGAGAGCAGAGGCAGGCAGGCAGGAAGAGCACAGTGAATAAAGGAAGTGAGGTCAGGGCACAGTGTCCTCCCACTAATGGACTCCCTTTGGACCCGCTCCTGTTATCTTCCCTGAGCAGACCTTCCTCACAAATTCCCTCCAGAATACAGAATGAAGATCCCAGATCTGACGGAAACACAAAACACAGAGCTGGAGCCGTGAGATGGAATGCTGTTGATCTACTTTTATAACGCAAAATATTTACAGTTTCAAACACTGTAACGAATAATCAGATTAGACCAGTTTTTATCTTTTAATATTCCAGTCACATTTTCCCTTTGATTGGAAACAGAACCAACTCTTAAAAGAATCAAATTTTATTAGGAGAGCAGTTAACAGAGTAATAAATGGATTGACCCAGTGCTGCGCTCACATTTCCAAGAGAGACATGGATACGTTTCTGCATCAGTGTCAGCCGAGTCCAGAGTCAAGGTTTAATGATGATCACATGTGGACTAGTTTAATTGACATGTCTGATTTACCTTATCTTTTAAACAGTTTATAACAACATATATGAGATTACAGTTACCAATGTGCTGCTTTGCATACTTATTTTTTCAAATAGCAAAAACCCCCCAAAAACAGATTTCTAGTTTTTCAGAAAATCTTTAGGGAAAAATGTTTCTTGAAATGATTTGAAGGTTGAATAATTTTTTTGGACATGTTTTTGTTTTGTATCCATGTGTTCTGACTATCTTTTTCTGTTCAGGTTCATGGAATTTTGCGGCGTTCCAGCTCCTTCAACACAGGTCGCATCGAGCATCTTTACCAAAACCCACAGACTCATACTGAAGGAAGTAAGTGTCTCATTTATGTTTCCCCTGTGACCATTAACAATATATAGTCTGTCTTACACGTCTCCATGGAGGTAATTTATGATTTATTTATATTTTCTCCACCTAAATTAAGCAGAAAAGGAGATGTTTGACTAATTTAGACTAACTAGCTGCATTAATTTAGAACAAATATCTGTACCGTATGTCTGAGCTGCAGAACAAAGGCTGACTGGCTGACTTACAAGTGAATTACTTGAAAAACATTCTTTCTATTTAACTCTGTGATTAGAAAAGTTGATTCTGCTCTTTTACAGATATGAAGCTTCATTATGGCGACCTGACTGACAGCACATGTCTGGTGAAAATCATCAACGAAGTGAAACCAACAGAAATCTATAACTTGGGTGCTCAGAGTCATGTCAAGGTAGAGTGAACCGTCTCCCACTCCTCTCATTGGTCTTTAGTCAGGTTTTCTGTCACATTTAAAATAACTTCCTGTCTGGTCTTTCTTTATAACATTCATTCCTCTTTTAGAGTTCTCTGGAAGCACTGCTCATAGGTTTGTTTGGAAAAGAGTTAATAAAACTGAATACTTGTAATTCAGCAACATAAAACACACAGCTAGACTTTTAAAGAGAAAAAAATCCCTCATCCCAACAGTCAGACATGGTGGTGGTAGTGTGATGATCTGGGGCTACTTTGCTGCTTCAGGACCGGGACCACTTGCTGGAACTGATAGAACCATGAATTCTGTTGTCTACTAGAAAATCCTGAAGGAGATTGTCCAAGGAGACGTACTTCCGTAAACATGTATCTGAACGTTGTTTGCAAACCTCACAGATGACAAAAAATAACACAAAGTCAGGAGCTGCACAGAGATTATCTTCAAAAAACATTACCAGGTTTAGCCTAGTAGACAGTATTTGTATTTACAGATGTTGGCGACTTTGGGGCCGCTGCGTCATGTCCTTGCACCGTTCAGCGGAGGCTTACAGCTGTTTTTTGTCATAAAGTAGTCCCGAGTCTAAAATAGTACCTGTAATTCCTTCGTGTTGCTTATTTTCACTTGCAGTCGATATGTTTACTGAAGTCACTAGGCAGAATTAGTATTATTAGTATCACTACTGAGCGAGTTTTAAGGACTTTTTTTCTCACAGTGCTAGTTGTTACCATTCACTGACAGTGTTTTATGCTAAGCTAATGCTAAAGGAGTACTGCTGGATCAGGAAAACGGCTGGGCTGTTTACAAATTGTTTTTGCCTACTTATCCAACTATGAGGAATATGACAATAGACAAAAAACACTTTCTGGTGGAGCATCCCTTTAAGTTTGATGAATAAGCAAAAACAGAAGTACCGGTAATCTGTAAGGGGCAAATTTTCACAGCACTGTCAGGTTACATCGGACCGCTGCTGGTTTGCAGTAAAAACTGTTATACGTGGTTTTTCAGCTTTAAAGTGAGTGGCTGTTGAACAGGAAATGATGCTTCCTTTGATGGGTCAGTCTGGAACCACAATGTCTACTTTGTTTTTGAGATTCACAGTAATCTCAGGAGACCTGTGTGTGCACCGACCCGGGTTTTCTTTGGGATCTGACACACTGTCCTCAGGCAGAACCGATCCTACCCCATCACTGTGTTTTGGGATAAAGAGCCAAGAGCTTATTCAGCTTATTAATAATATTTAACATCAATGTTTGATGTAACATAACCCTGTTTTAGTAACAGAAATTATACCTTGGATTCAGTGACTTAAAAATGCATTTTGTTACTGCTATTTTAAATTCTAGAATTGCCCTGTCTAGTCAGTGTAAAGTCTCCATATGAGGTGTGTTAATAATAAAATGCCTTAAACATATTTCAGTACATAATTTAGTCTTGCTGCCAGCAGTACCCAGGAAAAAAGTTGTGTCATCCTTTATTTTTATCTGTTCCTTTCGATTTGAGCTGGAACCATTAAAATCCAGAGCCACTGGAAGCAGAACTGAGTGGGTTTTGGTGTAAAAGGAAACTGCAGACCAGAACTACATACTGTGGGCTCTGTGTGACTTCTTTGAGGGTGAGACTGTGACCAGCAGCTTTTCTAGTCAGAGCTGGGATTGTGAGAACATCGGCTGTGCTTAGCTGTTAAATAGAGAGATGTTCAAACTCAGACTGAATTAATTAAATCAGATGAGTGGAAAAACAGAAAGGAAATAAGAGTGTGAGAATGAGTAAAAGAGAGGAAGGATAACTCTGCTCCGCTCACCACATCCTTTGTGGTTAGAGGACATGACTCCCACCTCCCACATAGAAGATGGTCCTCAGGCCACACACCCATACTGGCTGAAAGTCCCTTTACCTGTTAGAGGTTTGTGTGTTTATTTGTCTCCACACCAATAAAACCAGATCTTGATGGATTCTTGCCAAATGCTACCCACTCCAAACAGCTGAGGCTGCTGGATTACTGGCAGCAGCTGCATGTAGCATTTTCCAATCAATCCCGGCTAATCTTTCTCCTCCTGCCAGTCTTCCTGCTGCCTCTGTCTTACAGGGAATTCCTCACATTTATTCCACGTAGCCTGAGCTGTAGTTCTGTTTTGAGATGTGTGGGTGCCTGTTTCCTCTGAAGAGAGTCATCACCGAGAACAGAGTGACTGTTATTTTCTTATGTTGCAGGGGTGTATGTGTTCAGGGAATAGTTGAACCAACATCAGAATACCAGAGAGACAGACAGCTGTAATATCAAAAGAAAAACATCAAAGTTAAACAAAAGAGCCTTTATGGTCTCTTATTTGTGACTCAGAAGACCCAAATGTCTGATCTTTTTGCTCAGAAATAATTCCCCTTATTAATATTCTAAACATATTATCCAGACCTACAGGAAAAATGTTAGAATAACTTTAGATGTTAGAGTAAAAAGTTTAATTTTCACTCTAACTCATTATTATAACCATGGATTCTTATCTACTTGTACTTTAATTTCTTACAATTTAACACATTTTACTGATTTTAGCTCAAATTCAGGAACTTCAGAGGCAAATTCACTAAAAATGTGCAGCACCTATTTTGATTTTTAATTCTGTATGTAAAATAACAACAATGGGATATTTATTTTTTAAGGTTTGTATGAGCATGCAACAATATCAGCACTCATCACTAGAGGCTCTTCCTGACATACCTGCCCTCTTTTAATTAAGGCAACATGCACCTTGTTGAATCTTTTTCTCCTTTTCTTCCCCTGAGACACAAAGGTCTGTGGGATGCATTATTTTAGAATTAGATACTTATAGCAGGAAATTACCTAAACATTAAGTGGAGTCTCTTTTAAATACTTACATAATACCTCATTTAAATGTAGGTTTTATTTTTCAAAGATGTCTTTTTTAATTGGTGTCTGTGCTCAGTAGGTAAAAACTGAAAATTTGCCACAAACGATCAGTAATTATTTCTAAACACACACATCTCGTGCTGAGACTTTTATTGCTGCAGTTGGCAAAGCATCAACATAACTTGGAGCCATATTGATGTTATGGATGTGAGGAACAGATTTGATGGGATTTTAAGAGTTTCTGTTGTTATAAAGAACATTTGCAACTCTCAACAGAAAATGAGAGATTTTGATAATTTAAATTAAACAGTTAGGTTTTCAGAGGAAAACTTTAAGTTTAACTTTATTCTCACCATCAGTAAAACCACAATCTCACAGTACTTTAAGCTCGTTTGCAAAGGAGTTTCTAAAATATCAACATGTCCACAAGGGCTCTCAGTTTCCTGAAGTCCCCATAAGGCTTTGTTGTCTTATCACTTGGATTTTCAGTTGTTCAAAATATCGGTGGATGTTTTCTCTAAATAGTTTCAGAGTTTTTTAAAAGAAATTAATCTCAGATCCTTCTCAATTGCTTCTCAGTTAATTTGACAAATGTGAGACAATTTTGGTTTGGTGACCAAATTGTGAACAAAGTCAGACATAATTAAAATATTTTGTGACTAAAATGCAAATGCAGTTTGTTTGCTGTTGTATATGTTGCCCCATGTAGATTTTAATTTTCCTGTGGCGAATAGTGCGTGACTAAACCCCTCCCAGCTGATGATGGATGGAGGTGGTGTGCACTTTGGACAGGTTAAATTCAATGGGATGGTAAAGCTGCATTCTGACACTCACACCTAGTTAATTATCCCTGACGTGTAGTTAGATGTTCCTGCTTTTCTGAAGTGTAGATGTGATCAGGTGAGCCAGTAAATAAAAAGGGGATCATAAGTGAATATTTGATATCTAACTAATAAAAACTAGGTATTTTGTAAACTCATGAGATATTTATGAGGAATGTACTCACATGGGGAAGTGCTCACAGTAATCTGTTGTTCATCTGAAGGTTCAACATGATCCCTTTGTGTTGTCCCGCTGAAGCGCTTCACAGGAAGGGTACGAACAAAACCCCTTAATGTTGCCCTGTGTGTGCAAGTTTTCCCACCTGCAGCTGTCACAGCACACACTCTGGGAAGACAGGCTGAATTATTAACACACTGGGAAAACGACACGGCGGGGAGAATGGGGGATGGCGAGACGATGGGAAGAGTTTTGTAAGAGTGCAGAACTGAGTGGGCACGGATGGTGAAATAGCTGTAGGTTTCCACTTTATTGTTTCTGATGGCTTTTGAAGACAAAAGTAGAGATTGCTCCAAGGAGACAGACTGCTGTCATCTATATGCTACATTATCCATAGCTGAATTTTTCCCTCAAAGTGACTTACCGTCGTCCCATTATCTACTTAGAGCACTCTCTGTCTAGGTTACCCTTTGGTCTCTCCCCCATCCGGGTTTGCAGAGGCTCCCATGCCAGAGCCACACAGGATTTAACACGCCTGTTTCCCCACAAAGCTCTGCACTGTTTGTTCACTGTGTTGATGCGTTTATAGGCCTGTAGTGGTTATTGTGCAGCCTGCCAGCAGTTTACTCTCGTAGACAGGTGGTAATGCCACTACTTACTACAGTTTGTGGGCTTCTTGAGCAATTCTTGTTGGTTTTTTTTTTAGATGTTTTGACTCCGTGTGTGCAATCCAGTAATCTGTGTTGGTAGATGCCCACAGTTTCCTGCCTTGCTAGTGCTGTAATTTTTAAAGTTACATTGTTTTCTCAAAGCACAACTGTGTCACTGAATTTATTTTTATATCTTCTGAAAATACCCATCATGATTCTACTGTTGACTACTGGTATTCATTTAGTCTAAGTTGGCACAGCTTTTTTTGTATTTCACTTATGTTTAAATCAGAGCCTGCAATTTATTGTCAAGGTTAGATGCAAGTACAGGATAGAACATTTAGAAAAGTGTTTTTTTCCCCTCGCCTGCAGTTTTTAGGCTATTTAAACTGAACACTGGTCCATTTTGCACTTTGGTTTGTTTTGTTTGCTCAGTTGTGAACACGGTAATCGTTCTAGGATGGAACAATAGAACCATACCATGACCCATTGATGAGCTGGTCTTGGTTCTAAAAAAACACAGCTGTTCATTTTTAGTGTGAATGTGTTCTGCAAATTTCAGCGAAATGTCCTCCCATAGCCAGGTTTGCATTGCATTCTGGGATGAGGGAGGACACACACTCATCAGTAGGTTGCCGAGTAGCTCGTAGCTAGCCAAAAAAAATGAACCAAGGGCATGTGTAGAAGATCATCAAAGTCTGTAACCTCACCGATATTTGAGCAGATGACTAGATTTTTTGCTCTGATTCATAAAAACAATGAATATTTGAAATTGATTGTTAATGACTCAAAGAGAGAGGGCAGACTGTGTTATGGATGAGCTCAGGATCAAAACATCTTCCTGTATTGTAAGCCAAAACAAGAATAACCCCCCCTACATAAACATAATTTGGACCAGAAAACCCTCAAAATGTCTTAACATTTGTAAGCAGGATATTTTGGCTTGTCCACCTTTAAACATGTCATGGTTTAAAAACTATGCACAGGACTACACCTTACAAGGACACTACTAGGTGTCACACTAGCAACAAAACCCAAAAGTCAAACTTGACATGTAGCTATTGTTGCTAATAGATAGCTTTCTCTAGTAAGACAAAAGAAATATGGCCTCTGGTCTTATCTTTCTATTCTATATGATACACAAAAAGAGAGCATGCATTGTCTTGGAAATTTGTTTTAAAGTTTCAAATATAACATTTCTAAGATGACAGTTATGTGTCTTATTGCAAAATTCTTGACATCATAAACTGTTTTCCAGCAGCCTTTATTTTTTAAAAACCTCTCAGTGAATGATGAGCGGTCTTGTCTTTGCAACAGCCCATTATTCGAGTTTACTCACTCTCTGATTGGTGTTTATATTACTGCCATTCAATCAGTCTGCAGCATGCGTTCAGCATGTGTGTATCACGCTGCGATTAAGCCTGTCTGGAAGCACATTTAGCACATTCCCAGTTGAAGTGTGTGTTTTCTGTCTCATAGGACTCATTAGTTGCACGTGTTGCAGATTGCATATATTAAAGAGGCTGTTTTGACCGAACAGAAATGCACTATGATCCCTGTGGCCATGTTTTCCCATGCACGCCTTGTATTGCTTGATTGCATCAGTGTTCTGGTCAGATTAGCTCCCTGAACCAGCCAATCCTTGTTTTAAAGGTTAGACCTTCATGCCAAGCAGCCTGCTTGGCCTCGTTGGGCTTTAGAGTGAACTTTAACTTAAGAATAGAGTCTCCTGTGCCAAAAGAAACAGGCCTGCATTTTCCCCTCATTCTAAGTCGGGGAATGTTTTGTGGTTGTGTTTTGTGGGTCAGATATGTTGCTACACTCATGACTCAGTGCTTTTCTGTTTTCCAGCAAGGTTGTAGCGCATGGAAACAAGCAGTTTGGGAAAAGATAAAGACAAGAAGGGAGTAGAGAAAGGGGATCTTTTTGAAGTTAAGTAAATACACCAAGTCAATAAATAGTATCACAGAGCTAAATGTGATTGCATCTGAATCTTAAATCAAACCCCAAATATTCCACATCAACCGTCTTGTTTTGGCTTCTGTAGCTTTCAGAAGCCAAAATAAACTGTCTCAGTGTAGTTTTACCTGTGATTTATAGATGGCAGTAGTGAGCCATCATGGATGTTCCCTGGTGGTTTTCAATCAGAGATGAAACAGAAATGAGACCAAGATTAGGACATAAATAAAATCCTTTTTACTAGTTTAATATGCTTTTCATTTAATGTCTGTCAATTTTATCAATTTAAAAATATACATTATTGTATTCAACTTTGCTAAATGGATGAAATTTGACTGGTATGCCACTAGATGATTAAAGGAAACACAATGAACAGAATCCTGATGAACCAGAGTTTTACTGAAGAGTTAATCAGGTCATCATTAAGTCAGACTGCTCAATACTTACATCGTTCCAGCCTAATAAAATCCAAAGCATTCAGGTAGTTTAACTTTTGCTCAAAACAATAAAAACTATAAGGAAAAATGTGCATGAAAATAAATACAAAGACAACATAAACACAAATAACCTCAAAGGTGAGATTAGATTAAGTCATTTAGAAGAAATATTAAGATCATTTTAAGGACTCAAATGACAAAATTATCTTTTGGAAGATGTTGCAATAAATTTAGACCTAATAAGTAACTAATAAAGGTTTTGTTGCATTAATAAATGCATTAATAAAATAGCTGTTGCTTCATATATTTAGGAGTACCATATAAATTGCTTTTACCTAGAATAAATCTGTGATTTAAGATTAAGAATATTGGCTGAAACAAATTGGCACCTGTTTAAATGTCACTTGGAGCTCTGAAAATGTTGTTTTCTTCCAAATTCAAACATCTTCTAGACAAAATAGGTCAATTTAATAATGGAAAAACAAAATAGCAATTTATTTTATTTAAAATGGTTAGATTATATTTAATTTATTCCACTAAATAATGTTCAGGAAACCAGTTCAGAACACTGCCCCCTGCAGGTCAATGTGTGACTTTGCAGATCTCCTCAGAATAAAAGTTAAACCTGCCTGGTGTTTTTAGGAGTCTGATTTGAATTCAGTTAAATAATGTTGGGGAAAAACTTATAAAGCAGATAAACTGAAAACAAAAGGTGCTGGTTTGCAGATGAGACATTCACTGTTTTCTTCAACTGCTGCATCATGTTTCAGATTCCTGCCGCTGATCTTTTGTTTATATCTGATCTTTATGACGAGTGACTGACATTAGCCCCCGGCATGTTTGTTGTTACGAGGATTACAACAATTAACACACACAAAGCTGGAATCATTTGTTTAATTAGTTTGGTTTGGTTAATGAGAGTCGAGCGCTGAGGTGAGACAGCTGTAACCAGGGATTACACTAAATATTTATTAAACTCATCAATCTTCCTCTGCGTGTTGCTATGTCCTCCAGGGAGACACCTGATAATAATCTGTTTCAGAGACTCTTATTTGATGTTTTTGTAATGATTTATCACAAGTAGTTGTTGTTGTGCTGGTTGAAAGTTTTCTTCAGCTAATTCTGAGTAATCTGAGAGAACATTCTGTGGCTTGAAAGTTTTTATTTCTGAATGCTTGCAGTAAAACTAGAAGCCATAAAGTCTTAGGTTTTGTTTTCAGATCTTTATCAAATCTGTTAACAGTTGTCTGTACCTAAGTATGCACTTGCACAATATAGTTTTATTTTAAACCCGCAAAAATTATTAATAAATTGATAAAAATAAGAATCAGGCTTTTACTGCTAGAATATGAAATAAATAACCAAATTATTTACCTAAGATCACATTTCTACTCGGGCATCCTTCATGTCTAATTTTATAGTAATGTTTTTATAGTAACATTGCAAATTTCTTATCTATTTGCACTTAGGAAATGTTTCAGTGGCCTCCTTTTTATAAATCAAAATGTCCTGGAGCCATCGTACATTTTCTATACAGTTTATACATTTAATCAAACAACCCACTTTGTCAGTTTTGTAGTTAACTAAAATATCCTGTCATGCATTTTTCTTTCTCAGTTAATAAACTTCCATATGTATAAAAAAAACTGAAGAAAGTGGTTTCAACAGGACTTTTAGACAATTACTGCAGTAGGAGTTTATATAAAAAGAAACTAAAGGCATTTGTAGATTTTTAATAAAGTTTTAGAACACATGCATCATCAGTGTCTTTTATGAAACTCAATTTGGAAAAGTACAAAAATATTTTGCTGCATTCTGAATACACAAGCAACAACACATATAATATTAAAAAAAAATTTAACGCAATATTCCATCAAATATGTGAAATTCATCGTGCCCGTATGCAGTGCAACAATATTGGGTATAGGCAAAAAAATCTGGGGGTTTGAACTGTTTTTTGATTGAAACAAAACTAGTTGTCCAGGCGGGCTTGATTTATTTATTTATTTTTAAATGGATGAAAGAAAATACGTTTTGAGAGTAAAACATTAGGATGCTCAAATTTCTGGTTTTCAAAATAAAATAAATTTTCACTCAAACAAAACTTCCAGTTTAAAAAAATAATATATTTTTTTCTTTTTGAAATAAAACATTTTGATTAAAATGAAAAATATATCATTTGATTTGATGAGTAATTCAGCCTTCAATAGATGAATAAAGGTTTTTCAGGTAAGTTTGGGGTTGTTTCTGTTTGCAGTTTTTTAAAATTTGGTTTTAACGTTGCAGTTTTTTGTTTGTACCTAATTTTGATTGATTAATAAAAAACGTTAATTTCCTAAGTGAGAAAGTCTATGAAGACTGAACAGAAGAACGCGGAAATCAAAAAGAGCAGAAAATAACTCACAGAGAGTTCAGTTGAATCATGGAAACACCATCTAAGATCTCTGCAAGGAAAGTGTGGCCTGATTAACCACTTATTCAAGTGAAATCATTTAGGACTGAACCTAGAACTGCCTTGTTTTTTAGAGGTAATCACAAATTATATCCCATGCAAAGATGGGTAAACGTATGAAGTAGAAATTTTCTGAAAATATTTAAAATATCTCTGTGCTTAAGGATGAAAATCTTCATAAAATTATGTCTAATAGGTTTTGAACCAGCTGAGGTTAAAATCTGGACCTTTTTATTTCCAATAGGGCAGTGGTGTCTAATCCTGGTCCTCTAGGTCTGGTATCCAGCATGTTTTAGAGGTTTCTCTGCTTCAACACCCCTGATTTTAGTCAGTGGGTGTTTAAAGGCCTTCTGCAGAGATGACATGCTGAACAAGTAATTTAACCATTGAACCAGGTGTGTAGGAGCAAAGAAACAACTCAAACATGCCGGCCCTTGAGGACTGAGTTTGGACACCGCTGCCATTGGGTGTCGCAACATCCTTTTAGCTTTCAGTCAAGTTTACACAAAGAGCACAAAGACACTCATCTCAGTTGACATTGAGCTTATATTTTGTGTACAAAAGGATTTCAATGACAGACTCACCAACTCTATAAATACCTACAAACAGAAAAGATTTGTCAAGACGCAGAAAAAAATATTTCTACGATGTCTTTGCTTGTTTGTATCCCAAGAGGCTGGCAAACACCTCCTACTCTTTGTTATGGTTTCATTAAGAGAAACCTGTCTTTTGTCATCAGGTCAGACTCATAATTACAGCGTATCACCAAACACCCACTTTGACTGTGACACCGTTGAGATCCAGCTTCACTCAATCCCTCTATAAGTGTCATAAGCTCGTTACTCACAGTAAACATGGCTGCTAATCTCTGACCACAAGTCCCGACTGCTGCTGCCCACTCCGCTGTGTGCTCACACTCTCACAGATGAAACACACACTTCCTCTGCTGATGGCGTGTTTGTGTAATTCTGTCGTTTGTTTGGAGTTTCTTTTTCCTAGAGAGGCCTGTATTTAGATGTCTCAGAAGCTATTGTTCCCCCAAAAAAGATATCAAAGGCTCCTCATAACTTACGATTTTACTGTAAAAGTCCCTTTTATCAGAGTCTATAGTTGTTTCAAGAGGCAGTTTTCCCCCTTTATTACTTTAGTTGAGAGTGTTTGTGGGTGTACTTGTTGGTTCATGCATAACAACATGTGTCTGTTGGGTAATTTGAGGATTGCAATAAATTTGCAAAACCCTGATGTAATGAGCTATGATCTCACTTGTTTGGATCCTGTTGTGGAATGATGATGATGGTAGAGGAGGAGGAGGAGAGGACAGAGGGGAGAAATGTGCAAGAGGTGGATGAGTTACGACATCAGATACTGATCTTAATGACTGTAATTGTTTTAGTCTTTTTATAGACTTAATAAAGGTGTTTATGAACAGCAAGGAATTTTTTTATATACATGTACATGCTTTGTTTGTGTAGTGTGCTGGGTTTTCATTAAAGCTTTAAATCAGGTTGTCATACCTTTTTTTGAAGGGTTGGGCTGATGTTAGCTTGTTCTCCTGTCAACCAAACAAACTGGTCTTTATTCTCAGAGAGAGCAGCTTTATTAAACTTTGTGCACATTCATCAATTAAAGCAGAGATGGAGGTAAACTCCTAATTTCTTGGCTCTGACTCCAGGTTGTTTGCTGAAATCTGCTGTCATTTATTAGTGCGGTCCACGACAGCTGTGTATAAGACAAGATAAATGGCTTGTGAGCTAGACAGAAACACAGTTGCATTATTAGCTAATTTGCTGCTAAAATAAGAGATGCAATAAGAAACACCAACTCATATTCTCATTTTGAGCAGTGTGTGTTTGATATAAAACCTCGGAGTGTGTCTCTAGGTGATTATTTGGCCACACACACACACACACTTCTGGTGCTTTGAGTCTAGCATTGTATTTCTGCCAGACACATGAGTGGCAAATGGCAAAAAGATCATTAATCAAAACATCAGCACATGTTCATCGCTTCCCTCGACCTTCCTGCCTCGGCTCTTTGCTCCTCACTTTTTCCATCTCTGTCTGGGGAAACTTTGGAGTTTCTTTTATTTTACGTCACAGGACATTTTACAACTACAAGAAACGTTATTTGTTTATTCAGAGAGCTAATTTAAAAGAAGCTTGTAGTTTGTGTTTAATTCCAAGAATGAAAATCATAGAAACTCACTCCGACTGCCTCGTCTGTTATCACAAAGGCTCTATAGGTGTGCCGGCGCTCCTGAAATCCTGATTCTTAGCTGCCCTTTGCCTTCAGGCTGATGTTGAGATCATGATCGTCCTCATTACCATCATTTATGCTGTTATCATGAGCAGTCACAAGAAATGTTTCTGGCAGTGTGAGAACCAAAGTGAGATAAATGGCCTTTTCTCTGTTATTTATGATAGTTGATTCTGTTACTAAGAAGATTGGTTTCTGGTTTTCCACAGAACCATAAATTATCTGTGCAGACGTCTGGAGAGGCAGGTTATTCTGACAGACGGACAGGCTGAGGCAGAGGAGCTCTGAACTGTCAGGAGGCCGCCGACCTCCAACTGTTGACTTAAAGCTTGTAACGTCCTGGCATCACAGAACTCACTACAAACAGATTCCATTAATTGTTATTTTTTAAAATCATTACCAGATTAATAGGTTAACATTGGAGCAATTATTCAACAAAAATGATAAATGACTTTGATGTTATCTGTGGGATTACAGCCAGTTTATGCCACCTTGACGGCGGTGACTGTTGATGGCTGCAGCGTGCTTTTAGGTTATACATTCATCTGCTTTTTCAACACACTTCTTTATAGCCTGGTTTCATTGTGCCCTTAAGTCAGTTTCTCACTGGAATGCAACAGCTGGTGACAAATTGTAAACTTGGAGCTTGTGGTAGAGCTGCTCCTCTGCATCAAAAGGAGTCAGCTGAGGTGGTTTGGGCTTCTGTCAGGATGCCTCCTGGTTGCCTCCCTCTGGAGGTTTTCAGGCATCTCCCACTGAGAGGAGAACCCCCAGGAAGACCTAGAACCTGCTGGCTAGAATATATATCCTCTCTGGCCTGGGAACACCTTGGTATCCCTTAAGCCTGATTTATATTTCTCCGTCTGCGTCGTTACGGAGACACGCAACGCCATTATCCGTCGACGCAAGAGCTCTCCGACAGCCTCGCAACGATGGATGGAGTCAAGCTCACTTTTCTAAACATCCGTCAAACAAGACGGAGAGCGCACGCCTCTGATTGGTCGGCCCAACAACTCGTGATCATATCCGGCTTCATGCCGCTATCAACAGAGAAGTAGAAGTAGAATTTTGCGGAAGCAGATATGGATCAGCTCGAGAAACGTCTGGCAGACGAAGTACGAACATTTCTATAATCCATCAGTGTCCCTAAAGGGTTAAACAAGAGCTACATATTCGCTCGTCGTCTGCCTCGTCCTCACTGAACGGACGGACAGTCAACAGACGCCGCTGTCTCCTCACTCCTGTTTAATTCTTTTTAACAACATTGTTTGTTCCTCGAGATCAATCTGTTCAAATCAAAATTTGCTCTCTGTCAGCCATTACTGAGCTGAAATAAACAAACTTTGGTCGACCGGAGGCATTACTGCAGAAAAGTTATACGCCCTCTGCTGTCCTGGTGGAGAATTGCTTCACAACACTGATGGAGAAGTAAAAATCAAAAACGTCTCCATCAATACGTGTGAGTGTGAGCGTGAACGTGCTGTCGGAGAAGTATAAACTAGGCTTAAGGCATAGAGGGAACTGGAGAGTGTTGCTTGGGAAAGGGATGTCTGGGATGCCTTCCTGGACCTGCTACCTTCATGACCTGACCTTGGATCAGCAGAAGAAAATGGATGGATGGATTCCCAAGAGTTTCCAAAATGTCTTGAAAATTTTTAGATTTCCTTACTGACCTCATTCTTATGTTTAAAAGATTTTCACAATAGGTTTGCTCTTAAAAGTCACATAGTCTTTGTGGTCATTTGAAACTTGTATGGAGCTCTTCTCAACAACTTTGGGAGGGGATGGCAACCACATCGCATATAAAACTTTAAAAGGATGTGTTTTGATGTTCTATGTATGTTATTTTTATGTTGTCGTTTTTATCATTACTGGCTGTGAAACCAATTGCCCCGAGGGGATAATAAAGATTCTATTCTACTCTATTCTATTCTAATAAATTGTGAGCAAATATCAAATAACACTACAAATTACACTTACTTATAAACAAATGAAATCAAGGGTTTTGCAGAATAGAACAGTCTCAGATCTTGACATAAGAATAGCCATGATTCAGGACTCGTTCACGTCTATTGTTGGTTTCCTTTGGTTTGATTCAGTCTATTAGTTTGTTAGTTTGTAGATTTTTACATTTTTTAAACATTCGTATTTTATATTTCAGGCATTAAAGGGTTAAAGTTAAAGGATAATTTATTATTTTGAAAGTTTGTGTACACTACTGCATCCCAGAATGCAAAGCATAGCTGGCTGAAGGGTGATTGTTGGCTCAGTGGATTAGAGGTTGTCCACAAATTGGGAGATCATTGTTCAATCCCAGGCCCAAGCCATGTATCCTTGGTCAGATACTGAACTCAACTTCCTCCCGGGTGCCGTGAAACCGGCTGCCGCCTTCTCTCCTCTTTTTATTTAAACTTTCTGTTTACAGTCTGTTTTACTTTGTCCATTTTATGCAACACAACCTGATTATTCTGATCTAACTGGTTTGTAAAAGTATTAACGTTCAAAAATGTTAAACTTCTGTCAAGAAGTACTCATTTTTTATTTCTCAAAAACCAGTAAAATCTCAATCGCTATGTTATTTTTGAGCTGGTTAATAAAATAAGTCTGTAATTATTAAAAGTCTCAAAGGTGGTTCATGTCAGCTCCTCTCATTTTCCCAAGTTTGATCAGTTTTTGTTAATTAGCTTTAGATTTGGTTTTGTCAAAGGAAACTTCAATAAAACTGAGTGAGATGTGCAGAAAACCATTTAAATCTACCGGTGAAATATCTCAGAGCTGTTTTCTTTAGAATGAAGCCGTGGCGGGCCCCCTCTGAGGCGTGTAAATCGCTTGGAAAGTGCCCTCTTAGCGCACGGCGCGTCACAGACATGCTCAAACTGCAGTAAGTGACCCTGAGTTGCATGTGATATTCCTGCTTGTGTACTTTTTCAAGTTTGTTGGCAAGTGTGTGCAGAACGTTTGTGTTTATTTATCCATCTGTGTGTGTCCCGACACACCTGTGTGATGATGATGATGAAGGTGATCAAGAGGAGGAATGGCTTATCAGTGGGCGATGATAAGTGGCATCTTGCAGAGAACTGAATGCGATTCATCAGAAGATAATTTGTTCCCCTCCGTTTACATGCACTGTGGGCAAACTTCAAAGAAAACATTTCAGTGTTTTCTTTACTTTTCTTTTCTCCCCACAGACTGTCTCATACACACACAAACACACACTCGTGCAAAACGATTACTGAGAATTAAGCAACACGCAGCACAGAGAGGAGTGGTACATGCATGTTTTTGTGACAACATGCAGGGTTGTTTTGATGCAAATTTGGGTTTTTCCTTAGTCTTACTTTGGTATACAGTAATGTATGCATTATGCACTAAACCTAACTGAGGGGAAAAAACTACTAAACAAAAAAATTCTAAAAGAAATATGGCCATATGGGGACAAAAACTCTAAACATTATTATCTCAAGTATTATATTATTTTTTAAATTATTTTTAAAGGTGCTCTAAGCAATTTGAAAATCAAATTAGTTTAAAACATTTTGTCATGCATCTTAACAATGTTCTAACATAGTATAGCATAAATATATTGTGGTGCTAAAAAAACACAAAAGAAATTATTAATGTGGTTTTCTCGCATTTGTGTAAAATCCTCAGCCAATCACGTTTCAGACCGAAAGCAGCTATTAAACAATCCGGTTGTCTGTCTTGCCAAACTGCTGCACTTGTGCACTTGCTTGGATCCTCCCTCCATGGGTGCCAGTGCATTTTGTAGCAGAGCATCCCAGAAGTGAGAGAAGGAGAGAAACAGCAGCTACCGCTTCAATTTTAATACCAGAAAAAATACCAGAGTCCCAAAAAGAAAAACACCTTTTCAGCTAGCAGAAAACAAAAAACGTTTGGACATAGAAAGAGGAAAAAACAGGGTGAACATTAGCATAGCCTTTCAACGACTAGTGTTTTGCACTCTCTTGTTACTGTTTGGGGCGGTACGGCCTAGAGATTATAGCCGATGGAAGAGGTGAGAGTTCTGGGACTGTGTTTGTATAAAATAGCTATACTTGGCTTGTTTGCAGATTACAGAATGCAGCTTTAATTTATTAATTTGTATCTTACAATCTTATTGCCCTAAATGAATAAAAAAGTAGAAAACTGTAAATGTTCCATTGCTTTGTACTTTGTGTGAAAGTTTAAGGCTTAACTAGCTTGGCTTGTATTGGGAGGAACTCACAGACCAGATGTGGCCCAGGAGCCACCAGTTCTAGAGCTGCAAAGCATAAAGTTTCACTGACATTTCCAATAATTTGTGTCGAGTTTTTAGTTTAAGTTATGACCATAATGATGGCAAAATCCCTTTATGTGAGTGAGGCTGTTCTCACACTTTTCTCTGATTGGTACAGATACAACATCTCACACACCTGGGATTCAGGTTTTCTCCTGGTAAATCTTCCCTACATGCCTCTGGTTATAGTAAAATCTATTTGTCTTAAAGCGAACTCGGTAATCTCAGCTTGAACTGTTTATACGTGCGGTTGGGTGCAGGACACTACAGCTACGCGTTTACAATAATAATCTCATAGTGATGTCTGATGTAATAAACGTGGAAGAGTCCCGCCTGGTGCACTGAAACCGATCTGTCGTGCCGATCTAATTATCCTCAAATGAAACCGTCGCGCCCTGAGCAGAAAGGCTGTAAACTGTGGGACTTTGAATTAAAAACACAAATATTCTTGCCAGAACATTCGCTGCTGTCATACACAGGTGTGATATGTCTGTGTACTCGGTAGACAGCCAACTCAACGTGTACAGACACCTTTTCTTTCAAGCACACAAATCAAATTACCTGTTTATTGTTTGTAACTTTTTTATAGAAAAGAAACCACAAATTTAATCCTAAATAGTGTTTTAGAGACATTTAACAACTTGATTAAAGATAAGGACCTTTTTAAAAACAGCCTGTAAAATATACTTTCACTCAGTTATTGTGCCAAAATGGTAGAGAAGATTATGAAATTGTCTAAAAATTTTACAGAATTTATTTGGTTAGTATCCAAATTTGATATCCATTTCTATATTGTAAAGATGTAATAAATATAGTTAAATTACTCCCCACAGTTTATTCACTGTGTCGTCATAATGAAATAAGCCGAATACCTTGTAGACAATTGTTGCAAAGTGGCATCAAACCACTAATGGCCTTAAAGTGACCTGATGGAGTATCAGGATTAGTACTTTCAGCAAAAACCTGCCATATCATGTCCTGTAAATGTCTGCTGCCCCCTAGTGGAGGATCTACAGTTGAAAAGGGCACATTTATTTTCTTTATACTGTTATATTGCTATATAATAAAATAAAAGATTATTGTGTTTTTTAAATTAAATTAACCAATAAAGCGTTCAGTCTTAACAACTAAATATGTTTTCTTATTATGTCTGAAATTAAAGGGTTAAAGATAAGAAGTGATAATTGTATTTTTTATAATAACACATAATATATTCAGTCCTAATTTTTTGTGTTAATTGAACATAATTATTTAGAAAGTTAACATTATATTTGCGTCTGAAAAATTGGTTTCAGTTTTTCTTTATATTTTAAAATATTTTGAGTAAATTGAAAATATTTACCTTATTGTTTAAAAAACTGTTTAAATTCCCTTATAAATAAAGTTCTACGTTTCTACTAAGAACTAAATAAAAACAGTGCAGTTTCTCTCAGATGCATGAACTGAAAAAGAAGCTGAAAATGTTTTTTTATTGTAATTTTAAAAATATTACAAAGTCATTAGTAAGAATTTTTTTACATTCTAATGTAAAAAGGAGGAATCAGGTAAATATTTTTCATTTTGCACCTGATAAATCAAGTTTCACACTGTTGATAAAATCAGAAATAATCTTGGTCAGTGTCAGAACGTCAAAACGTTTGTGATGTCCGTGCTTGGCGTGCAAGCCTCCACAGCTGCAGACGCCTGAAGACTTTTGCAGTTTTCTCCGGCGGCTCTCATCTCTCTGGATTTTGTTGTAACTTGCATCGTTTTAGAAGCCGAACCCTCAGTGGAGGGGAACATCTCGGGGCCAGATGTTTCTCTCTTTCTTCGCCCCTCTGTGACATGTCTTCATTCAGTTCATTCAGAGACCCTGCTCAGGTTTAAGAGACACGAAGGCATTAACCGAGTGTCAGTCAGCACCCTGATGTCCTCAGGGAGATCACGACACAACACACACACACTCACACACACAGTTACACAGAGTAAGAGTTACAGCCCAGCCTCACTGTTAGATTTGGTTCTTCTCTCATTTATTGGCTCAGACGTGTGGCTTCAGTAAGATAATACAACCCTTCGTAACCACATAAGAAGTTTTAGAACTACTGTTTCTTATTGCTCTGATTTCTGGTTTATTCTATTCATGTTACTGCAGTCGTAGTAATTTAAAGTTCTTCAAGTTAAAACCATCTTAACATGAACTACAGAACCTCAGCATTTATCCTGTCAAACTTAAAAACACAATTTTATGAAAAGGTAGCATTATAGACATGTTCAACCATCAACTCAGTAGCTCAGAGGATAAAACAGAAGTGAGGCTTTCTGAGGCAGCTGGTTGATTTTTATTGTTCTTAAAAGTCTCAGACAGACGTGGAGGATTCTGGGAGGTGTTTTCTTTTACGTACCACAAATGATAAAAGTCAGAGTAATGATCTATTATTAGGTTTAACAGTTTATCATCATGTCTGTAACGTATATTGTGGTGAGGTTAAGCAGCAAATTTGAGTGAAAAATGAAAACACGTTTTTTGCCTCCCAGTCAAAAAGATTACCTCTAAAACATATTAGTTATAAACTTTGCTGATGTGTTTTTTACTTTAAAACGTCTGGTATGTTATCGGCACTAAATGACCAGCAAATTGTGTTCAAAATTTACAATCATGTTCAAAGTAATGCCATATTTTGTCTAATCTTTCAAATATGGATTAGAGATAACAACCTTATTTCTACAAAAGGAGTCTGAATGTTCTCATTAGGTTCTGGTGTGAAAACCCCTAAGATAATAAGAATACCGGTATATACTGTATATATCATGACTCAATGGCAGATAAATGGGTTATCTGAAAGCTTAATTCATTGTGCTGAAATTAGCAATTTACATTTTTTGATGACATGTTTATCCATCTGGACAGGAATTAACGATTTACAAGAAATTGTGTTATTTTTGTTGCGATGCTGAACCATTTTCTTTTTAACAAATTACGCACCGTATGGAAATTTTGCTTTATTTTATAAACTTTTGATATTCTTAAATTAAAAAAAATTTATTTTTGATCATTATATTGTTGTCTTTCTTCCACTCCAATAAATTAAGCCCTTGCTACTTAAAGGGATAATCCACCCAAAAGTGATTTTTATTTTTTGTCTATTGCCATATTCCCCATAGTTGGATAAGTGGGAAAATCAATTTGTAACCAGCCCAGCCATTATCCTGATCCGGCAGTACTTTAACTTTAGTTTAGCAGAAAACAATGTAAGTGAATGATAACAACTGGTAAAGTCCTTAAAATCACTCAATAGTGATACATACTGTAGACAAAAACAATGACTTTTGGGTGGATTATCCCTTTAATGTGACATAAATATGTTGTAATTTAGTCTTTATGAAACATTGGCTCTTTCATTATTTGTAATAACTTTGTTTCTCCAGGAAAAATAAATTTTTAATTTTTTTATATCAAATTTCAGTCTTACGTAAGCGAGGCAGTATTTTCTGTTTTCAGGACACCTGTGAGGAACCTCCCTTGAAAGGTGTGATTGTTTCATCTGCAAAGATGTTAAGAAATCCTGTCTTAACTCCGACGACGATCCCTTCCCAAAGGACGTTACTGAAAGATGGCGTCAGCGACTGAATACATCAGCCGTTTAAACATGCGACATATGAATGCGTTCAGATGATTGCAGCAGTTTTCCACGCTCAGAAAAAACCATCAGCCTCAATCAGCCCGTGATTAACCGACGGGAGTGGCTGCCAGGGCAGACTTGGCCGAGCACCAGTGGTGTCACTGTGGTATGTTGTTGTTTGCTTACGAGTGTAACCGCACTCAGAAATTGTCACAGACACAATGTGAGCTCTCATTTCTTTACATGTGCATCTGTTGGTACTCGCTGTCAGATTGAGAGATGATCCATGACGGCTACGTGACGGGCAGCTCTCGGCAAAATTCCTCAAATTGTCAGTTACAGATACAGTAATTTTTTCTTCTTCTGGATGACTTTCAAAACAAATTATTGTCTAGAAACAAAAAGGAGAGATTCATCAGATTTAATTGTTAGTTTTTGTCATTTGATTCTCACCAATTTATTTTGTTTGAGTTTTAATTCCTGCCTAAAAGTTTCATAGTGACTCTTTGTTGGTTTCTGAGATTAAATGACAGAAACTCTTTGATAATTTATGGAAAAAATCTCATCTGTACCCTGTTTCCCCTCTATATCAACCAGACAGGAAGTGAGCTCTGGGTGGTGAATATGCAGAAGAAGTGTAACGTATCTCTGCAGCGGAAGAGATTTCATACTTGAGGCTTTGAATGGGCCTCTGTATACGTGGATCTGTATCCACTCCTGTGTTGTAACTGCGTAAGGCGACACGGGCCGGACAGGTTGCGGTCAGCTGTACCGGGAAAGCAGAAGGTCTGAGATTGGAGGATCTTTGTAGCTTTGGCTGTTTTGGCGGAAGAGTGGAGCAGAGGTGAGGACAGAGAACTCTGTGAAAACATCCACGAGGCAGGACACCAGATCTGATCCTAGACCTGTTTGCATAAACCGGTAGTGCACTTTTGAGGTTGTGTACCAGATCTTGTTGGGACCATTTGATCAGATAACAGGTTTAAATTGCAAAGTAGCTCTGAGATGGACCAACAATCTTACCAGGGTGTATCCCACATCTGACCCAGATGCAGCTGGGAAAAACCTCAGTCCTCTGCAACTCTTTACATTTTAAAGCAAATTAAAAAATAGTATATGAGCAGAAAGGTAAAGATTTCCATGTTGTACAGAAAAAAATAAAATAAAATCTAACAACTCTGAGGGCTATTCCTCCTTATCCCTGACTTTTGTACAGTAGCCCAGAAGGAACAAACTATATCCTGTCTCTGGGAAGACATTTTTATATTTTCATGGCCACACAGATTGAAAGAATAGAGGATAAGGTGGGGTAGCAGTCACCCAGTTAAGAGCTGCAATTACTTCAGATTTCACTAAATCCTGTGTTGGGAGCATGAAATCCTTGAAAGTGTTTAAATCTGATATTGGCAAAGATATAAGAACCCTGTAAATCTCAAACAATAATCCTCCAAATGGCAGTTTCTACAAGTACATGTGAGGCCCTCGCAGCATATAGTACTAGGCAAAAGTCTTGAGCTTCTTCTAATTTTTAAAATATTTTTCTTCTAAGCAGCCACTCCTTCCTGTCATTTTCTAAGGCCATTTCTTCATATGCTTTTGGCAACATGTTGGGTCTGTAATGAGTTCACATGACCCGATCTGGTCCAGATTCAGCTACAGAAATTCAAATATGTTTAATTGACCAAGGTCAGGTCTGCTCCCTTTACACACTAACATGTTTGTGCCAACTGTCTGAATCATGGCTGAAAATGGGTGAAACTGGACAAATCAATGAACAGTGCATCCTCAGATTAATTCAAGAGATTAACTAGTTTGGTTTGCACAATTTAAAATAGTGTCTGCAGGCCCATTAGTGGTAGAATCCTTTTTTCAAAACTGATTTGTTTTCATTCATTTATCTTGAGAAAACATCAAAAATAACTGTCTGATGGATATTTTCTGCAGCAACAAGATGATTCTCAAAGAGCTATTGACAGAAAACTTGGCATATGTCAGCAGGGCGTGCTGTGAGTTCTTAAAATAATTGAGGAAATATCTGAAAGGTATGTCTTAAACAAATAGAAATAATCCAGCACAGACCTGACAGAGCCTGAGAGATGCATCATTCTTTAGAATAATAATTTGTATCACATCCTAATAAATGGAGCCCTCATTTTTCTAATCTTTTAGATGATTGCTAACACTTCTTTTGCTTTAATAAAATCATAACTCATTTATTTTTTGACATTTTTAAGACGTTAAGTGGTTTAATTTTCCCGACTACTCTGGTTGGACCATTTATGATCATCTTATTTCTCATACAGCTCGTCGGAACCTGTTTTTTAATCAAATATTTCAATGCACTCTTAGAAAATTGAAGGTTTAAAGTGCCCATGACATCTTTTTCCGTGTTTTCTGACTTATCTATCATGTTGCAACGTTGAGTTCTCACCTTAAACCTGCCAGAAAGAGCAAAAAACGGCGTCCATCTGTCTCCTAGTCCAGCCAGTGAGAAGCTCTTCAAGATTTCAGACCCAGGTTTCAAACCATTTTTTTCACTCCAGCCCGCTATGAGGTCATAGTGATCCGGACTTGCTTATATGGTAAATTCTCCGCCCACATGCACATCCATTGCCCATAGACCGTGTAGTGTTTAGTTTCTGTTTCGTTTCTCTTTCACGCGACGGCCCTGCCCCCTGCTGCAGCAGAAGTGTCAGGCTGCCAAATAAGGAGAAACCCAGCAGAACCGGAAGGCGGCGCATTCTTCTGATCTCTGAGTTCCTCGTTAGGAAATAATTACAGCGTATTTTGAGTTATAATGGTACAACGCTGATCTAGAGGCATCAAAGATTACACCTGTTTAATATAAAGTGATTTAAATATGGAGTCACAGGCACTTTAAAACACGTAATTGAATGCTAAACAACAGTTAAACTGTGTTATTGTGTTTTCTAGTGTCTTGCTGGTAACATCGCACAGAGGTGTAAGAGTGAAAAATTCTCAGAGGATACAGTTCTTAAAGCATACATACTATAAATATACAATTACCCTCTTTCTGTGTTTTGGGACAAGGCGTTGTCAGGCCCTTATGAGAATGTATGTGAGCTTTTACTGTAACTTGAGAGTGATTCTCAAAGTCCTCCCTGCTGGAGTTTGTGTGAAAATAATTGAGTTATGTACTTGAGCAAGCAGCTGGATAGCCAGAGGTTGAGTTTGTGGTTTTGCCAGGTTGCTGGTGGATCGTGGGAGAGTTTGGGTCAGGAGACTCTTCCCCTACATGTGCTCCTGTTGTCCGAACAGGCGCTTTTCCACTTCAGCATCGCTCTTCTGCTCACATAACTTATCTTAGAACGATTCCAAATTAAAGCCTAATATTTCATAGCTTCGTTTCAAGCAACAAATTCCTCTTGTCCTCCTTGAGGGATTGTGTTACAGTTGTTTAGGCTGTCCCTTCCTGGAAATAATCCTGCTACATGTGTCTTTGACATCATCTTTCCGTTGATGTGGGGGAAAGTATCAGAAGATAAAGGAAAGTCACTCCATACGAATTCTTTTCCATTGATATCTAACACTTCAAGCTGAGCACTTCCCCTTCCCGAAAAGCCTTCCCTGCTGCAGGCCTCCTTCAAAGACCAGCCACTCCGCAATGGTCCGACCCGGCATGCCGACCCCTGCTCCGATGTACCCGCCCTGTTGAGAGAGGCGGGTGGAGCTGGGCTGGATTTGAACTCAGGATATTGTCTTCTGCTAACCTTTCTTTGTGTGTTTGTGTGTGTCTGGGTGTTTGTGAGTCCACGTGGATTTGTATAAGTGTGAATCATGACGTTCTGCTGATGGCATTTAAGGTCATGGTGATGACAGATCTGAACATGGAGAAGAGCTGCTGTAGTTAAGGTGTTGATCATTAGGGTAGAAGCATCAGATGTTTGTCAAACTATCAGTTTAAAAAAACCTGCATAAATTTATTCACATTACCTAAGATTTGAGTTAGAAAGAAGAATGGTCACTCAGTTTGTGTGTGATTTTAGGCACTAAGACATTTTTCAGTTTTTTATCTTAGTGCAACACACTGAGTACAACACACAACCAGTTATTTTAGTATCTTGTGCATATGCAGAATGAGCAAACAGATTTTGATTGATCAACTACTTTCTGCTTTCAGACTGAGCAGTTGACTTGACAGCTCTCATATGAAAATATGAACCTGAGTGGCAATTCATTTACCTGATTCTGAAATAATAATAAAATACAAATAATAATATAATAATAAAATACAGAATAAAAGTCCAGGAAGAACATCTAAAAATAGATTGGAATTGTATTTTATTGTCTCACCTCCTCATTTATCAAAAATCAGTATATTTTTTCTCATTTTTAGAGTACTTGATAAAACATGGGTGCAGACTCACGCCTGGTGCTGTTTGAGAGGAACCTGCAGGAGCGAGGGGGGAGATGGTTATAGACACGGAGGAAGGTGTAGAGATAAGACGATGCTAATGTTTCTAATCCACTCCAGATGAAAGCTGTTGATGTGACAGGAATGGGAAGGATGGGAAAGGTTGGCCACTCCTACATCACGCCATCTTTTATGAGCTTTCACATGTTGAGAGACAAGGAGTTGCCATAGAAACGGAGAGGAAAACAACAGACAGTCACAAACGTATGCCAGGGTAAAGGTGGTTCTTCAGTTTCGTTCATCCAGCTCTTGCAGGGTTTCGGTTTGTCTTAGCAGCATGTCAGGCTGAAGAGGCTTCACAGGTTCTCTTTATTTCTGCCGCTGACACTCAGTGAAACACCTAGTGGGCAAAATTAGGTTTTTGTAGAAAACTAAACAGGTTTATTAAACCTTCACGTGTCCAATTTCCCTCTTTTTGAGTTTCATTTAGAATAATCAGTGCATTTCTGAAGTTTTAAATGCATTTGTTCTAAATTCTGATTCAATATTTCTGCAACTGTAGAATTTGTTCTTCTCTCTTTCTTCCATTTTTTATTATTTAAATATACACACTACAAAGGTTTGGTAAACCAGACGTTAAAAAAAATCACAATTTTAAAATGAAGAATTTTGCCTTTTTAAAAAGAAAAAAAGGTGTTAATTTACATTTTTGAATCATATTACATAAATACATATTAGGTGTTCACTTTTTAAATAAAATATAAAAATCATTTGATAAAAACAGGGAGGTCTGCTTATTGTTTATATTTACCTATTCATTTCTGCATTAGTTATTTGTGTGTGTGTGTGTGTGTGTGTGTGTGTGTGTGTGTGTGGTTTTTTGTTATATTTTCAATGGAAATTTAAAAAATGTCCAAAATAAACATAACTTTATACTTACATCAAAAGGCTATAACTTAACTGAGATTAAACATGGATGTTTTGTTGTTTCTGATCAGGAAACACTTTTGTTTCATATCCTGTGCCATGCATGGGCGTAGATTTGGCGTGAACGGAGGTGACGTGCCACCAGTATCCAACGATCACTGAATTGTCTCCACCAGTAACGCAATCCAAGGGTGCAGAAATAGTGCTGCATCAATAATACGTGCAGCCAAGCATACCGAGGTGGCGGGCTGCTGTTTGTGGACCTGTGTCCAGGGGAAGACATGTTTGGATCGACCGACACAAGCCCCTTGCTCCGGGATGTACGCTGCGGTTCGTGCTCCCAGACACGCCCCCTCCCCCTGAACAGAGCCCAGCCCGCGCCGAGCCGCTCATGCTGAGGGCATCTGCTCTGGATCTGGATGTGGACTGGGCTGGACTGGCCATTGGGCATTTTCCCGATGATGGTAACTTGGGGCCAGTTATACCTATAGCTCGCTTTACCCTGCACTTCCTGTTTTGGTGCATGCTCGGACCCAAGCTCGTGAGCGATGCTGTGCTGTAACAACCTTACTTGTTAGAACAATTTAACTTTTGACCTGAAGTTTGAACATTTATTGAATATAATTTCAGGAAAATAGCCAATTAAACTTTTAAATTAGTTTATTTATAAAGTTGCATACAATGGTGGAACTGTTAATAATTTTCTAACACTGACTTTTAGAAATGGTTTGAACCTACAATTTTGCAATAGTTTCAAATATAATAAATACATTTTGAAATAAACTTTTTGCAACCAAATTCATGCCATTTAATTGCACTATAACTCAGTTTCCTGCTTCATCATGCATCAGTGCTCAGCTCTGGTTCCATCCTGTTCCTTTTTTCCCCTGCGGTGCACAACCAGGACACTCTGTAAACACCCTTAAACTGGCTCTCTGAGTCTGTAGAACAGACGAGAAGGTATTTATAACCAACAGGCAGCAGCTGTAACCTGCATCCTGCTTGTTCTGGTTTCTCTACAACTCACTGGCAGCTGTTGAGCTGCTTCTGTCCTGGAGGTCCTGAGTGGGTCAGGATGGTCTGATTGAGATGTTGCAGAGAAAGAAGGATGTGTAAATTAGGCACAAGGTGGAGTAGTTATGATCAGTTAGCATGTTACCTGCAACAGAATGAAGTCAGAGTGATCTGAGTTTGGAGAGTCGAAGCAAAATTCTCATGTCTTTGTCAACACAATTTTAGCTTTATACAATAAAAGCCTGAGCATGTGTTAAAGTTTTACACATTCAGAACACTTTATGACTCATTAAAACACTGATCAGAGATATGTGCATATTGAAGGTTGAGGGGAGTTAGGTGTGTGTTAGTGGGTTCCTCCTCCACAAGAACAACATCCATCAAGTGAGGTTTGGGACAGGAGGGGGTTCAACGGGGGGCCTCCAGATGTAGGAAGGGTCTGCTCTGAGAGAGGTACAGGAGGACAAAGATGGAGAAAAGAGGGGGAGAAGTTGAAGAAGAATGCACCAATTTGTTAAGTCCTTCCTTTTCTCACCCCCACCCTCTCTAATCAGGGATGCTGGGAACTGATTACGGCCAAATGGAGCAGCAGCAGCTGGACTTAGGAAGCTGGGTGGGGTTGTAGAGGAGAGGGAAAGGATGGAGGTGCAAAAGGAGTCCTGACAGGGGGTCTCAGATGTGGAGGGTCCTTAGTCACCTCAACTCTGAAAGCTTTGAAGTAATCTGGTCCTGATCTGCTGATAAAAAGTGTGAGGGCTGACTCACATGGAAATGGAGAAAGAAATAAGATTTATCTCTGTTGTTTACTACTGTGATCCAAGCTAGAGTTTCAGAAATAGTGTGCCAGAGTGTAATTTTAAACGTGTTTTTACTCATTCAAGCTTCAAATTTAAGTAAAAAATTTTCAACCAAGGGTAAAAAATCCTTGTTTTGCTGTTTGCAATAATTATCAACAATAATCAAATCCTTCAGCTTTCTGTGAAAACCTCAGAAGACAGAACTCTACCTCTGTGTCAGTGTGCTCACGCAGTCACATCTCCTGCAGGCATGACTTCATTTCTCTGCAGCAAGACCTGTTGCTATGTTTACATGCGTGTTTATGATTGCTGGGTCAGAATGAGTGATGGGTGGTAAATGTCTGCAGGGAAGATCAGGCGACTGAGGCTGAGGAGGAATGAATGACTTCTTCTTCTTCTCTTCTTGAGTGACTTTTCCAGTGAGTTTCTATTCTTGGCTGTCTGATTCAATGCTAAAGGAATGACACATACCTCTGTTGTCTACTCTCCTAATTAACGCTGATCAAGAATATTTTTGTGTTTTGAATAAGAAGAAGAGGGTACCAAATTAAAGATCTGTATCCTATTTTGTCCAACTTATGTTCTAAGATCATGAACACTTTGGAGGTCAGCAAAACAGTTTTAAGTTTATTTTCAGTGAACTTAACACAGTTCTTAACACATTTTGTGAGTTTCAGAGTTAAAAAGTGCATGAAATGTGAGGCAACAGTGGGAAGGGTTAATGTCCAAACTGGAAACAAATGGAGACATATTTAAGACACTTTATGTCTAAGTTGTGATTAGGTAAATCATCACATGAATGTTGCAGTTTGTAACAAATCATTTGCTCCATGTCATCCAATATGCAGTGGCCTCTCTGGCATTAATATGTTAGGTTGGCACAACATCTCAACAGCTATATTATGGAGTATATGGAACCACATAAAATGGCACAAACCCGCAAACTAGAAATGTAATTTTATCTAAATCTAATTCAAGAATACAATCTTTTTTGTAAGTGAAATTACAAATAAAGGGTCACTCATCAGTGTTGTTCATTTTTTGAGGAGAAAAGATGAAACATCTACTTCATTCCAATATTTTTGTCTTGATAGCGAGCTAACAAGCTAACCCACGCTACCTGGTGGAACACTGCTATCCCACAGAACGTAAACATTACGTGTGCTATTCCAGTATTTTATTTGAATGATCTGAGTTTGGGGCAAAAGACTTTGTGCCACATGAATGTCTATTGAGAGCGTGCTGTGCATGCACACTGTGAGTTCAGATGGTCATTATTTAAACAATCACTGACCAGGCTGGCCCCAACTTCAGCATTTCAATAGAATTTAACCTGCTGAGCTTGTCAGTCTTCTGGTAAAAACTTTGATAAATTATGCAAATGTTTATAAATGAATCATCTTGGTAACAGAATGTTTAAAAAAAAAACATTACTCTAAAACAAACTATTTTTTCCCTCTTATTATTTTAAATGAGCATAGAGCTCTATGGTGACATCTGGTGTGGCCAGGCCCCACTGGTCCCATAAGCAGGGACACCACATCCGATATGTACCGTATTTAATTTCTAGCAAAGGTGTTATGTATCAATTTAGTGTGATTTTAAATAAACATTTAAGGTTTTTCTTTCAGCTGATCTCAGCCCAGTGAGACACTGGCTTTAGTGTCTTTTTGATCATTGAAAAAAATGATAGTTATTTGTTAGTTAAAATGCACATTGTAAATTTTTGTGCATTAAATAAACACCTCACTATATTCATTTACTTATTCCATTTTTAAAATTTTTTAAAAATTAAATGTTGACCTCAAAATAAAAAAAAAAGTCTTTGGACATTTTTCTCATCCCTATTTTGTAGTTTTTAATATTTTTTGTAACTAATGCACATCCTCTTTGAGTAATGCATCTAACAGTTACTGGGAACACCAACTGAATAAAATTGTGAGCACTGAACCATTACCTGATTGCATTGACCCAGAAATCCTTCATCTTCTCTTTGTTTTGGTGCCGTTAGAGATAAACGAGGCAGAAGCATTAAAGTGACTGGTCACCACCTGTTCATATCAATGTCATCAAGAGGAACGACAGACAACAGGTAGAGAGATTGCCAGGAGGCAGACAGGGACTTTCCAGACTCACTTTCATAAATTCTGAGTTTGACAGTCCATCTCCAGCTATCAGTCTACCTGTCCTGACACACACTTTCACAGCACGTACTCTCCACACATCAGCCTCCCACGTCTCCCTCCATCTCTTTCCCATTCACCCGATCTGTGTACTTCTATTTGTTCATTGCCATAGCTGCAGCAATGCTTGCACTAACGGAGCAGAAGACGCCTGTAATTAGTCTAAAAAATGCAGACATTGAGTTGTGATTGTAATGAGTGAACATCAGAAGGGGGGGATTAGTGGCTGGATGCATGTCTTGCCATGTGCATATCCGAGATTTGAGAAATTAATGTTCAATGTGAGTTCTCTTTTATGTTTAAGGCACTTAGGTTTATCTTTTAAATCCCAATTTTTAAGCCCTCTTTAAGTAGTTCAGTGTTTAGCATCCCGTCATGTGATTGTGTCAGACCTTTACCGGTCTGTGCGATGAATAGATGCTATTAAAAGAAACACCTGAACAAATGAGGGATGATATCTGTTTTGAAGTCGAGCTTAAGCATTTTATTTTTGTTTAACAGGTTGCCATGAAACATTAAAACAAATTTAGTGATCATTTCCATCCCTTAAACCATTAAAGCCACACTAAGCTACTCTTTTAGCTTCTGCTAGTAAACAAAGGCATCAAACTTACTTATCTTCCTAATAAACAGAAAACAGACATGAAGTTGTTTTTTGTTTGTATATTTTGTGTCACTCAAATCTGAAAGGGAAACTCGTGTATTAGATTCATTACAGAGTAGGGATGTGGAGATTCACCGATTTGAACCGGTGGTCCGATCATGACGTGTAAAATCTGACTGCACCGGTAGCTTCAGCGTGCATCGGCTCAGCTGACTGCTAAATGCGCAACGTATCGCTCTCTCTCGTCTCCCATCGGTGAAAACGATGGTTGCATCGATTAGTTCAGGGTGTCCAGCCTTTTTCCTCTCACGAGCTACTTTTATACTGAGCAGCTCCACGCGGGTTGTGGGGCGAGCTGCAGGTGCTGCAAACGCTGTGTGTGCGCGTGTGTGTGTTTGTGTGTCCACCACCGAGTCAGCGCTCCTTCATGTGACGTTTAACGGAGGTTTCGTGGCTCTGCTGCTGTCCTTGTAACTCGTTACCCGGAGGGGCGTGGGGAAAACTGTCCCGCTATTTAACAGCAACGACTCCACGTTAAACCGGTTGATCAGTTTATCTGTTTTGTCCTCGTTTTGTTGAACGCACCACCAGTAAAACTACGGAAGCCTGGTGGTTCAGCTGCAGTTAGAAAACCTGGTAGAACAGGTGAGGAGGAGATGAGCAACATCAGTGAATCTGAATGGTTTCTGCTCTGTTAGCACTAGAATCTGTTAGTCAGTATTAGAGACACTATGTTGGAGTTATTTACACACTGCACAGAGTTAATGCTGGAAATGTTGATTAGAGGAGGTTTAACAAGTGGTTCAGTCAAATTACAGACATAAAACACTATTAATTAAAGGAGGACCTGTGGAAAGAGCTTTGTTAATGGGTCACATCTTTTATTATTTATTTTTAAGAGGCCTAATCTTTTAAATTGGTTATATTAATTAATTGTTAAAAAAGTATAGAGATTTACTTTATTGATCCCTTGGGTAAAATCCTAAGGTAAATTCAGTAACAGTTGAGACGAACAACAAATGTAACATTTTTGTTGATGATTTAATACTTATTAGGAATAAAACAGTCCTCTTGTCTGATCCATAATAAAGTGCATTTTTTAAAGTAGAATTTATTGATTTATCAAAAACAATAAAGTATCAAATAAATCTTTCACAGAGAGAGAGAGAAGTAATTATGATGATTTTTTTAAAAACAGACGTGGACTTGAAAATTCTCTGTGATGTGTTGAATCGTTTCAAATCGCACCATGAATCGCATCGAATCGTATCGAATCGCATCGAATCGCCAGCAAGGATGAATCGTATCGAATCGTATCGGCAGAGGCTTCACCGTATCGTCAATGTATCGAATCGCTGGGAGCGTATCGAGATACGAATCGAATCGGCCTCAGTGGTGGGGATTCACATCCCTATTACAGAGTGAAATATTTCAAGTCTTTATTTCTTGTAATTTTGATGTTTATGGCTACAGAAAATAAAAACCTAAAATTCTGTGTGTCAGAAAAGTAGAATATTACATTCGATCAATAAAAAGGAATATTTTGAACCAGTGTTGTTTTTGGTAGCCACTTTGGTTTTAGTTTTAAAATGCTGATTAGATTTAGTCACATTTTAGTCACATCTATATGTGTTAGTTTTAGTCCAGTTTTAGTCGACGAAAACTCAAAAAAGGTTTAAACAAAGTAATTTAGGTAAAGAATTTGGAAATTACAATCACACATCAATTAATTCAAAAGTACCATAGGCTGTTTTGGCATGAAACAGGAAAAGTAATGAAAAACATCCAAAACAGAAGAAGCTACAATAACCAAAGCATTCAATCAACACTCTTATTGGTCTAATGTTCGGCCATAACGATAACAAAGCCTGTTCTCAACTTTCTATGAAAATGCTTGGATGCAGCGTTCTGTGAACAACCAGCTTCTTTAGCAATGACATTTTGTGGTTTGCCTTTCTTGTGGAGGAGGTCAATGACTGTCTTCTGGACATCTGTCAAGTCAGCAGTCTTTACCCATGATTGTGTAGCCTACTAACGCTATGTGTTTCACTTTCTGAAATGAGTGACAAAAGTGTTCATACCTGTACCTGTATAGGCTTTCAGTAGCTGATAAAAACACTTGCACTGCCTAAAATTTGTCCAAAAATATCTAAATCACAGATGCATGATAAGAAAAACAATGGAATACATGCAGAGTGAAGTTTGTGTAAAACAAAAACATTTACATTTTGGAGTGAGATACATTTTTGTCACCCAGATTTAGAGAAACTTGAGCATGATAAGGTGTTGGCTTTTTTTCTTGGCACAATTAGCCTTTGTCTGTTTTAGGAATTCTGGGACTTTACCTTTTGCTTTTTAGAGGAAATAGAAGCTAAATATAGCCTCTTGTTAGTCCATAAATAGCATCTTGCATATTTCCTAAAGGTCCAAGAAGCCTGAGTTTGCTTCCTTGACTGAAATTCACGTCATTCAATAATCTAAGGGTAGCCAGCCACATTCGTCATTGCAGTTTCAGATTTATGATTCACTAACAGGATGACTTGTTTTCTGTTGTCTTTTTCAGTAATTTGGTTTAAAGTTTTGCATTAAATTTGAGGCTTTTTAAGGAAAAGTTTGTATTTAAACATGATAGCCAGTTCGTGAATCTGCATCTATAACTGCTTCACTTTTAGAGTCAGTCCCATTCAGGATGGTTGCTGCAGTCTTTTGATCTCAACAAATACAAAACTGGCCCCAACTCAGTCAGTTTTACAGATAATAAACTAAAAATGGCTGTTATGGTTGCTGACAATATACCGGTATATGATATATGATTATTTAAATTTATAACCCTGGAATAGGAGACAGTGGACAATATGTATTTTTTCAAGGATTGATAGGCTTTTATTTTCCTCTTTGATATATTATATCTACTAAACCAGAAGTAATCCAAGACTCTCCAGTTATAATGTTTGAACATTGTTTCCAGCTAAGGAATATATTGCATTAAAAACACATTCATGTTAGGCACATATTAGATTTGTAGATTAAGAAATTTCTATAAAATCTACCAATAATTAGTATCTAAAAGTCAACATTATGTTTTTAGAGAAGTCACAAAGCAAGTCTTTCTTTAATCCAGCTAGAAAACAGCTCATGTATCATTTGAAATATGTAAACTATGTTATTTTAGGAACTGGTGTTGAATGGAGGCTCTATTAATAAACTGACTGTTTAGACTTCCTTCAGGTGCAGTTTAATTACAGCTCATTAAATCATAACAATGTTCGAAAGCACCAACTGCTGAAAGTTCTCTCCTCAGGTGTTCATACCTGTAGCTTTACCTGGGGAGTGATACTGTTGATGTGATCCAGTTTAGGGACACTCCTTTCCCATTGAGACGATCCAACTTTAAAAGCATGCGTTCCTGCTGGGTGATGCAATGTCCTCCATCCACGCCTTAGTCTCACTTTCTTGTTACTCCTTGTTCAGATTAAACCTCTCCTTTTATTTGATTTGATTTTTATTTAGACTTTTATTGTGTCTACGTCTTGGGAAAAGGCTGATTTGACACCATGCGAGGGGGGGGGGGGGG